>WBNH01006920.1:0-94207 GCA_013401255.1 Urocolius indicus | reverse complement strand
GCCTCCATCTTGTACCACTCTTACACCTCCTGCCTCGCACCTCAAATTCCCGTCCCTAAATAGTGATCGCAGAGGCGCCAGATTGGCCCAGCCGGGCCGGGGGGTGGGTCTGAACCCAGGAATCGGGGGAGAGTCTAAAAAAACTTTTACCGGGTCTTCATTGCAACCCGCTCCCCCTGTTACTAAGCAAAAGCAACTTCTTGCTAAACCATGACACTCACCTTTTAAAAAATACTTGCTGTTAGTTTTAAGGGTTAAAGTCAGACAGCTACAGAGGTTTAGGTTATGGAACGTCTTATATCTGGCAGAAATTTAGCTTCATGGTTTTCCTCAGGAGTTTCTGTTAGAAATGAATGCTGACTTAATGCACCATCCTTCTCCCAGTTGCTAAGATGCAGTCTAGGTCAAAAACTCTGTTCTATTGTTTTTGCAACACTTAACACCAAAACACAAAGCCGAACTGGCAAGAACACTCAATATCAGTTACCCAGAGTTAGTTAGAGTGTTGCATTATCCTAACAAATTTCCTACTCAGTAGTAAAGTTTACAGTAAAGACAAGTGAAAAGAGACAGTCTTTAAAATAGAGAATAACTGCTCAACTCCCATTTTTCAGTTAAAATGGCATGGATTGCACTGTTTTGTTCGTTAAATAATAGTTGAGGAAAGTTATTTGTTAGCTTCAGTGAAGCTTTCCCAAGGGCAAACTGCTGTGCCAACTTATTTTCACCATATACTTTCTACTGTACCTCTTCAATCGGGTCCAGAAGCAAAACGATACACAGCAACCCCTTTTGAAGCAAAATATTGACCAGTGGCGTGCACAGGCAGGGGTAGGATGGTGAACACTAGTCTTGGCACTGGCCCTCCCATCAGAGCTCCTAGCTGAAGGCCTATATACAGAGCATCTTCAGGGAACTTGAGGTCCTCCTGCTGAAGGTTTCTTTGGGCACAACTAAGAGCACAGCCCATGGTGTATTTTTGACTAAGAGTTTGCATCTAAGCTGCCAATTCTTTCAAAAAAATGTTATCACACACACAGCCTACAGCTTTGTTTGGAAACAGTTAAAACAAAGTCCAGTGAAGCCTTTTTCTTTCCATAGAAAATATAGGTGTAGCAAGGAGGAGGAGAGGGAATTGCATTCTGTTTTGTTTATTTAGGATGAGATAAATCCAATAAAAGTCACAACACGTCATACTCAGTAGTAAGTGCTTGTATGATTTAGTCCTAAGCGACTCTGTTTACATTTCTGATGTCTGACTCACTTTTTAATTACTCTCTAAGATAGTATTTAGCAGCAGGTAAATTCTATCTTTCATTAAAGGTGTCCAGAAGAGGTGATAATATTAAAGACAAGTATGAGCCACAGCAGTGGAAATCATGCCCACAATGCAAATTGTAGGAAATACATAAGAAAACCCTTGTCTTTTGAAAATTTTCAGAGTAATCATCCTTCTGCAAGAGCAAGTATTTTGAAGCTATTAAAATAACCTTTACAGTAGTGGATTGTACTAGTTCTGTATTAAAATTACAATGTCTTATGCCCAATAAAAATCTGGATCTAAAATTCTGAAGACGCAAAGATTATTAGAAAAAATACTGTGTTACAAATAGAATACAAACTACTAAGAGAACCTTTAAACCACTGGTAAATTTATAACTCATACTATCATTTCAGAGAAGTATTTTTTTCCCTATAATTATCTATCTCTAAAAAGTACTTTCTCAAGCAGCATCTTGCAGGTATCTTTTACATACATGCATTTAATGATATTGTTCATGAAAAACCTTCCTACTCCCTTTCCATCTCTGACTCGAAGCATATATTATACGTGCTTCCCCACAATCCCTGACAGAGTGAATATTGCACTGATTTTGGATCATTAAGACTGTCATAGAATCACAGAATTTGAAGGGTTGCAAGGGATGTCATTAATATTTACAAATATTTACAAATATCTAAATGGTGGGTATCAGCAGGTTGAGACATCCCTTTTTTCTGTTGTAGCTAGCAAAAGGACAAGGGGTAATGGGATGAAGCTGGAGCACAAAAAGTTCTATTTGAATATAAGAAAAAATTATTTCACTGTAAGAGGGATGGAACCCTGGCATAGGCTGGCCAGAGGGGTTGTGCAGCCTCCTTCCTTGGACGTCTTCAAGATCTGTCTGGATATGTTCCTACATGACCTGATCTAGGTTGACCTGCTTCTGCAGGTGGATTGGACTAAATGACCTCTAAAGGTCCCTTTCAACCCTATCATTATATGATTCTATGACCTCAAAAGATCATCTAGTCAAATCGTCCTGTCAGAGAAGGACCACCAAGAGCAGATCACACAAGAACTTGTCCAGGTAGGTTTAGAATGTCCCCAGAGAAGGAGACTCCGCAACCCATCTAGGCAGCCTGTTCCAGTGCTCTGTCACTCTCTCAGTGAAGAAAATCTTCCTTGCATTTCTTTGCAATCTCTTACGTTCCAGCTTGTACCCATTGCCCCTTGATCCTATCATTGCACACCACTAAGAGGAGCATGGCTCCATCCTCCTAACACCCGCCCTTATGGTCATCCTGCTGTCCACCAGGACCCCCAGGTCCCTTTCCTCTGTACTACTCTCTCACAGTTCATTCCCCAACCTGTCTGGTACATGGGATTATTCTTTCCCAGATGCAATACTCTACACTTGGTCTCATTGAATGGCAGCACAGCCTTCTGGTGTGTCAGCCACTGCCCCCAGTTTAGTATCATCAGCAACCTTGCTGACAGTGCCTTCTGTTCCCTCATCGAGATCATTAATCCATAATCCTCCATAAGCTTACACTAGAGAATCCATAAGGCTGCTACAACTGGCACGACTATTAAGTTCATTCTAAGCCAACATGAATTTGCAGTCTTTTAGCCTTTATTCATCCTTCAGATTCTTCTGCATTTACATTTCCTTTTACTAAAAAAGATACTCCAATAAACTGTGAAGCCAACTTCATTAGTAATTTTATGAAACAGATACAGAATTCTGGGGACTAGTAATATGCTAACAAACTAAAAACAATTACAAACATCAATGTAAGTAATACACATTTTAAAGTACTGTATTTTAAACTTTCGTATATTAGAAAGTTTAAAAAAAATGCATTATAACTAATTTCTCCAGTCAGATTGTTTGAGTTTGCCACAGCTTTGAGGAGTTCCAAAATTGATAAAGATTCATGTTTATCCTGGCATACTCTTAGGTTAGTTTATTTTTTCAAAGCACTTATCTATACATTTATGTATCCTATTAGATTGCAGTACTGCTCCCTATATGAAGTAAAATATCTAAATATACACTTGGTAGAAGTTATAAATATTAACCTTGTAGAGGTGTTTTAGTTTGCTTTTCTAAGAACAAACAACAAGTTTGTGCAATAGCACACACTGTAAATGCTGTTACTGCCAGCATCAGAGGCATGAGCTCCTGTCACCTTAGAGAATGTGATCTCAATCCATCCAAAACTACATTCATTTTTCATTTTCCTAGCATTCTTTTTTCTTCCAACAAATTTTTAACCTAAAATTATGACTATCTGCATTTATGGAACCTTGCAATACCAGGATCACCAAGGCAAAAGGTTCTTTCAGGAATCAATCTTTCAAGCATGTCTGCAACTTCCTAGAAGTCCAAACTGAGCAATTAGGTTTGAATGATAAATACATGAATGACCTTGAAACAGAAGATATACATGCTGGAGATTAGGGAACCTCCTATCACTTGCTGGCTACAGGACTACCACTTCTTGACATTTTTGCCAAGTGAATATCCAGTCTCAGTCATCATCTGACCAAATTAAAACTCATTACATAGCCAAAATGAAGTTCTCCCTGTTACTGGATACATGTATGTTCAGTCACAGGAAGGAACATGATGGCACCATCTAGCCTAGCAGCTTAACACACATGCACTACCTCTTATCCTGTGACAGGGAGAATTACCACATAAATGTCATATAGTAAAAGCCACATCTCATCCCATAGGGCAGAAGAGGTTGCAACACAGTCTCAGAACACCTCTGACTTTCCCAAAAGGGTACCACTAGTGAGTTAAAACAATGACTACTAAGATAGCCATCCTACTATGGCAACAGTGGCAGAAGTGCTGTGACTTTCAAAACAGGATTTTATCTACCCTCTTTAACTGAATCAGGATCTACATCAAAGGTTGCCAACCTTCTGCTCTGAGTCTCCTTCCAAAACCTTAATCAATTCAAAAGCTTTAGTTGTATACCTGAGGTGCTTCTTGGTGAACAGAGAAGTAGAGCCTTTGTCACAGTTCTAGAGGAATAGATGTCACTCATGTCCAAGTTGTCCACTTTGTGAACAGATGACTACAATAGACTCTGCATCTGTATCTCCAGGTGACACAGCAACATTGGAAAACACATTTAAATAAAATGTTCTTAACAACAAGTTTACATTAGATTGAAAACTCAAGAGCAAGATCTAGAGAACTCCTCTATGTGAGTGAGCTTGGAAACCCAGAAAAACTGTGCATCACATCTCCTAGCACCACATATTACACAACCTCAGTTCTGACTGTGTCCTTCAGGGCACAACTCCATAAGTGACTTTTCTTACATCTGCACACTATCAAGCGGGTTTAAAGATGTCAGTACCCTTCTGTCTTCTCCAAAACTTTTTTGTGTAAAAGGACCACAGTAAGTCTCAACCTTAATTGTTTTCAGTACCCTCAATATGGTCATGAGGTGCAAGAATGATTAAGTGTAGCAAAACACCACATTGCCATGAAAATCATAAGGTACATGGACAACAGCTCTTTGCCCTGATATTTCAAAAAACTTCAAATTCTGCAATACTAACATTAACCCAATGCTGAAAAATATACATTATTCAATCTCTTCCTCACTTTAGCTCTTCTTCTCAGGAAGCTGCTCCCATCAATTATTTCACCTATAGACCACACTGACCTTTTCCCCTGCCTATGTTTTCTCCAACCTTCAATTTTGATAGAATGATAGGACAGCAGACAGACAGGCTAATCCTAAAAGCCTCCATTTAAAATAGTTGCTTTGTATATCACGAATGAAGGAATAAAACCCTGTCTTGAACACAGATGCAGCAGACATGCTCTTGAACACACATGCAGCAGACATGCTCACATTATGCAAATTGCAACGAATAATATATAACTTCCTGAAAGCAACTCACTTCAAGTCATACAGCCAAAGTAATGGATCAGTGTAAAAGACAGTTTCCAGATAGCAAAACCTGATCTACATAGTACATTGATAATGAAAGGAAAAATGGTTTAAAAATAATTAAAACAAAAAAACCCACACCAATTAGCACTAAAAAACTATTTCAGTTTAGGAACTCTTGCATAAACCTTGCCTCCTGTCCTAATTTGTTCACTGAAATTATTCAGACTCCATAAACATAGATGCTGAGATTTCCAAACACAAGCTTATATCATTAAGAATAAACTAATATATACTTGGAGATATTTCCACATTTCACTTCAATTAAAGGTCAAAGTGGGTATCTCTGTCCTTCACAAACTGTATTTATGAAACACGCAAGTGTGTATTTCACTCTAAAATGGTGCACAGGTGGACTGGTGTGGTAAACAGCCTCTCAGACAGCTATGACACATCACCTGAACCAAACTGTGCCAAAAGTTAGTTAAAACATATAAATCAGTACTAAACAGACACACAAAACCTGTGAATTCACCAAAGCTGTACTACATCAGTTTTCTTCTAAATCCTTCAAAACCTTTTCAGTAGAAGCATTGAGAGACAGTATGACTACTTCTGAATGAATGAACTCTATTTTGTTGCCAAAAAATTGGCAGGAGAACAAAGCAAAAAAATAAAACAGTAAAACCTGAGAATATTATTGTCTTGAATCAACTTAATAGAAAATACAGTGCTATTTTTCCCTAAAAATACTTTCCATTGCATGTAAGCTACATAGTTTACATATTTATAGTATACCTCTTTAAATACAAGATTATATTTTCAGGCAGATCATCAGACTTTAATCAGTGTCATTAAAAAAGTATTTAATCTAAATTCACTTGTGTAAATCATGAATTGCTGAGTAGGCTTCTTTTAAAATTTTACACCAGAAAGACATTGCAACCAAACTTTGCCACACCCAGCATCTTTTGCACTAATCCTAGATGATACTTTATTAGAATTTTGCACTGCATTAGTCATGTTTGCAATTTTTCAGTTTTTCAAGTAAGGCTAGTACATTATTTACAATTTTACTTTCGTTCCTTAGACTTACTAGAGAAAACACTTGGAATAAATAAACCTGGGTATCTACAGCATTTGACAGCTTGCAATTCTGACCTCTTCAGGACCATTTAGCATGTACATTCTGAAAGAAATCTTTTCATTTTAAAACTGTAAGAGACTGTTCTCTTTGGACTGGCTGTGCCATTTATTACATAGCTGATTACTACTAAGGTTTCATCTTTTTCAGGGAATGTAGGTGGCAGGTTTTTGGGTTTTTTTTTATCTTCAGCAATATGTGCAATACCTTTGCCCAGGCAAAACATACCGAAAGAAGAAGATCCCTTGTTAACTGCCTGCACTTTTTAACCAACTAATCCACACCAAGCAGGGCACAATGTAAGTTTACTTTGGCTTAAACTTTATCAAGAGCAAATATGTGGCAGTACATGAATGTTCTTTCTGGAAGGAAATGCTTTATATGATTTGCTGTTACTGAAGCACATCTGTGTTATTACTACATAGGAACCAAGGAATAACACACCTGGAAATATATATAACCCCATTTGTTAAAAACAATTATCATAATAGCTAAGTTCTGTGTTTATGATAATGAAAGGCAGCCAAGATCTCCTGTCTCCAATGTTTTCTCCAATGTTTTTTTTTTTTACAAAAATTTAGATGCGAGATAATACTAATTATGAACACATTCTTTTCTGACAAGAAAGATCAATATATTGAAGTCTTTTCAGTACCATGGCAGTATTTAATGAATACTGAACAGTGGGCATATTTTCCTCAAGAAAATAGTAAGAATAGTAATAGTAACTGCCATGCTTAAGAGTCATATTAAACATCTTTCCAAGAAGCTTACAGCCTAGTTGCCTTTCAATTATTGATTTTGTAGTCTAGGCTAGGTGTTGAGAAGAAAAATATAAAACTTTTAACACATCAAAGTGCATTTACAGACATAACACAGAATACATAGGCCAAGACATGATTTACTATTGACTGCATTTCAGTGTTTTATTTCTTGCCACTCAGTGAAAGCACGTTGAAAAGGAAAAGATCAGGAGCCACTCAGTGATAGTCTCAGTTCTCGTGTTCTAATTTTCATACTGCTGAGCAACAACAAATACACAAGAAAGATAAAAAATACCAAATCAGACATAGTTTCACATCTGCTGCACACTTTTCAAACTCTCATCGTTGCTCTTTTAAAAATCTCCTCCTCCATCTGAATCAGAAAGAAAATAATTTCCCACATATCAGCTGGGCTCTCAAGTACGCATATTTCAGTACTCTTCAGACTTATTTAGTAATTTGTTTTCCTTTCACCCTGATGTGCTGTAATTCATTATCAATGTATTCCTGGATTTAGTATGTACTTAAAATGAATGGCTGAGTTCCCATACAGTGGGTTGAAGCTTCTTTAATTGAAATATGCATCAAGCTCAGTTTTGACAATGAGTCTTAGGAGTAAATACTCACAAGATTGGCATCTTCCCCTCCAGTTATTTAATACTTAGAAAGTACTAATAAGAACATTTTTATTGTATTTTCAGGCATTGCTTAAACTACTACTATCACTGATATTTACAATATTTTTCAGATTTTATACTTATATGGTTTATATTTTTCTTCTATTTATTTAATATTCAGATCCAAATATTCAAATTGTTACAAAGAATACAATTTCTGCACTAAAAAGTTTTTGTCGGTTATTTTTCCTACCAGTTACAACAGAGAAACACAGTGTGACTAACAGGTCCTCACAGATCAAAAACCCAGAAAAATAAAAACTTCATAGCTCCCCAAAAGTCAAAAGGTATGTACAGAGTGTCTCTGCTTCTTTCCAACAAACAAAATGAACCCCAAAACCCACAAACCCACCAAAAAAGAAAAAATATAAGCATACAGCCTGCATAAGTGAGTAGCATATGTTTACTTATATTTTATATGTATAAAGTCTGTGTCTGTGATTACTAATGCAAAATTATTTTAAAAGCTCATGCAGTTGTCCTTCTGCAATAAAACAAGTAGACAGGCTCACATTTCACATCAAATTCTAGTCAGTAGTGTTTTTAAAAGATTTTTATATAAGCTGTACAACATGTTCAATGCCAAAGATATTTGTCACCAACTTGCTTTGCTGATCTCTTCCAGCAAAACACTGGTAATGCTACTGTAGCTTACACAGTGTTTCTTGCTTTAAATACTCATCCCTACTAATTTCATCATTGTGTTTTAAACATTCTTTTCAAAGTAATAATCTACATCTGGTGAAAGTAAAATGCTTCTTACCATTCTGATCCAATATTTTTCCCGTCTCTGGAGTCCAGCAGCAAGGAGCTGTTGCTGTTGCACTGCTTACTAGAGACACAGGAGGCTTGGGAAGCAGAGCATGTTTTATGTGGTTAAAATGTATCACCACTGATTATATTTCAGTCCTCAATTCCTAGCATTGATGCTCTGGAAATTAGCCAATCCAAGCAATTTGCAACAAGAAGTTGCAGAATTCTCACAGCAAATGCTTCACAGAAATGTTTTGCTTCTTGATACTTGTTTTTTATAACTACTAAATGTTAAAATAAATTCTGGCTCCTGCTTCCCTCCTCCTCTTTTTTTTTTTTTCCCTTCACAAAATGAGATTCATACATTGTTCACAAGGGACTTCAGCACTTGCTACAGCTAAGCACAGTGCAGAAAGGCATCATGCCAGATTATGCATGTATCTCTGCCAAGATACCTGAATTTTGACTTGCCACACACCCTGTTACTCTAAACATGGATCTTCCTTTGCCAAACCTCCTACTTTTGCCAAAATACACAGGCAGACAAATGCCCTTCAGATTAGCTGAGGGCATCTTTTATTTGCAATGTGGTTGCTCTTTGTTAGCTTTTTTTTGAAAAAAAAAAAAAGAAAAACACAAAATCCCCCAAACAAAATAAGGTGATAAGTTCCAAAGGGACGAAACAATCAACTAGCAGTTCTACGTGCATCTACGCCTACCCAGCTAAAGAGTATACACCACAGAAAATGTTTCTGCAATGTTGTAAAACTATGATTACTTACCTAGTTAATATTATAACTGTCTTAATGTTCTCAGTGACAACCCAGGATGCTGCTGTGCTGGGTGTGATACAAAAGAAAATCACCTCTGCAATGAGTAAGAGTTTGTAAGGATCTAGAAAAGTAAAGAACATGCTCTATACAAGGAAAAGAAATTCAGAGGAAATGCTCCTAGCTTTCTTCTCTTTGCAAGAGGATACAATAACAATTTTTATTAAATCTGTATGAATGCACCATACGGGTGCAGCACTGACCTGAAGCAAGCAAAGTAAGAGATGCACAAATATCTAGGAAGCTTGTTTAGAAGTTAAAGAGTTGGAAGTTTTCATTGTTTGTCAAAACAGCAATGAACTTATTTTAAGAAATTACATTGAGAAATAAGATTCAGTCATCAATAACACTGATTATGCTGTTTCTGAACTTAGAAAAAGTACAAAGTAATAAATGTTATGGACATAAAGGCAAGATTAGATTGTTTTCCAGAGTGACAAGTAAGCAGCAGTAAGGTAGTCTAAAGGAGGTTTGCTTTAGACATGCTGAATCATAGAATCATTATGGTTAGAAAAACCTTTAAGATCATGGAGTCCAACCACTAAACTAACATTTTCAGGCCCATCACTAAACTAAACCATATTCCTTAGCACCTCACCTATGCCTCTTTTGAATACCTCTAGGGATGGTGACACCATCACCTCCCTGGGCAGCTCATTCCAATGCTTAATAACCCTCTCAGTAAAGAAGTTCTTCCTAATGTCCAATCTAAACCTCCCCTGGCACAACTTGAACCTGTTTCCTCATGCCTATCATTCAATACTGGAGAGAAGAGATCGACCCCCACCTCACTACAACTCCCATTCAGGTAGTTGTAGAGTGATTATATCTCCTCTCAGCCTCCTCTTCTCTAGGCTAAACATCAGAATAGATATCAGATGTTAAATTCAAAGACATGCAGCCAAGTCTTGCCCTGTGTGTCCTTGTGTGTATGGGACATGGCAATACGGCCCTATGCATACATGCCTTTCAGTCAATGAAACTAGAATGCTTCCACTTTTTACTCAACAGTTAAGAATTAACTGAATGCACACAAATTTCAGAGTGAATTCTGGTCTTCTCATATTTACAACACATACCTCTCAAATTCAAGTGCAAATATAATCTAAATTCAGCTAAAAGAAATTTCTATATAGAACAAGCACCATTAATAAAACACAGGCAGGAATCATTCAAGTAAACTAACTCAATGTAGTATTAGCACTCTTGCTTCAGAAGAAGGCCACCTTTTTCAATGATTTTAAACTACTTCTAACACACACACAGAGAAAAAGGAGTGTCCATCAAGTGAAAGAATTGTGTACGATAATAACTGCAAAAGTTCAAATTTGACCTTCAAGGTTTACATCTACATAAGCTTTAAGGATGATCTCCCCCCCGCCAAGGGAGCTTGAATCTTTCAGACAGGTCTAGAATTTCTCCTCCTTATAATGAGAAAATATCTTCCTCCCGAGTTTGAGTTAAAACCCTTATTTTTATCCTGTGGACTGCTTACAACCCTCTCACGTAGGGGTAGGTATACACTGACAAACTTTACCCCTCTCATCAGATCAACTGTCATCAGGAGCTCCATGCTTCAGAGACTATTTAAAAAATACAAAAAAAGCTGTCAAAGGCATCTGATCACACTCTTTAGGCACCTGTAGAAATGTAGCTAGCAGCCACAGTTTAAACAATTTAATTTAGACAGATTTTCTTAAGCAATGACATAAGAAAGTCCTTGAGTGCTTTAAATGATCAAGGAATGCACAATGAGGCTGAACAACTGAAGGCAGGTTACAAGCAATCTATTTTTGTGATGAAAATAACTGGCATTGGCGAATCTACTCTATTTCACACATGCATGTTCTTTACAATACATGAACCTTTACACTAGAGGCCGCATCTGCAACAATTGAACAGTTGTATTAAGAGGCACCAAATATAAAGCAACTGATCAAAAAAATTTATTTTTTGCCCTAGTAGAATGTCTTTGATTTTGGAATTTGATTTCTGTCTGAAGACAGAACATAAAACCAAAGTATTTCCATCTTTCATTAAATGAAAAGACTTAATAAATTTAAATGCAGAATTGTTAAGTCATTATGAAGTGCCATGTCCCCTTATAGGCTGTTATAAATACTGAAGAGATATATGAACAGCTTATTATAAATAGTTAAAAATAAATTACTGCTGTAATGATCAACAAGACAAAAGCACATAATAATATTTGACATCGCAGAACGTCAAATAAATTAGACAAACTAGGCTATGTATGTCTGCAGGAATTCTAAAATGCAGCAAACTGAAACAGACACAAAATCTCAGAAGCCTACACAAAATAGAGAATTTATCAACAAAATACCTTAATTTTTAAAATTATTTGATACTTCACAAAATATATATTTTCTCCTCATTCTTTCTCTAAAATATCCACTCTCAGAAAAGGTCTAAATCCATCAAGATAGCTGTGATCTATACAGAATAATAAAATGTACTTTCTCATTTTATGGATATTTCACTCCATCCAGGAATGGGGAAAGCAGTTAGCCAGGGCTTTTTAGCTTTCTGTATAGAAGCCTGGTAGATGACCAGAGCCACAAGATCTACTACTATGTGGGAGGAAGATCTGTATCCCTATTTTATTCTACTGTGGCATTATTTTCATACAACAAAAATCAAGAGTGCACTTCAGATAGCACCTCCTCCATTTGCTTGTGATTTTTCACCAGGCCCATTACTTCAAGATAACGTCTCACTAACATCCCACCAACTTGTTGTGTATTTTGCCTGTCATTATCCAAACTGTGTTTCAGAATCAAGTTGTTTATTTCTTAAAAAATAAGCTCCTGTTAAGTACAGCTACGCAGAAATATCTCCAACATCCACTCTGAGTGTAAAGCGGTGAAGTGCTGTAATTCTTTGTGCTACAGAACTTATGAACACATGCTTAAAAACGAAGGAATTCCCCATTCCTTCAAAAATATAACTAGCACAGAAACTCCAAAGATGAATGACAACTGTACAAGTCAGTATTAGTTTTTCAATGCTCATCACTTTCATTGATGATATAGAAAAGCAACACAATTTGCAAGAAAAAAAAGAAGTTGTTGGAAAGAGAAAGAAAGAAGGAAGGGGAAAGGAGATGGGAAGGAGGAAAAAAAAAAACAGAGAGGGGAAAACCAGCAAGGTATCTCAAACTGTTCCCTCTTCAAGGCTTGTTGGATCTACCAATCAATAGCCAGAAAAGAATCACAGCAACCAACACCACCAAAATCAAAGACATCGTCACTTAGTCTGTTACTTTTCCACACTTACAACAGTATTTCACATTGCAAGAAGCTTTACCAAAATCTCTGATGTGAGCTACACCCTGAAACTCACTCACAATTGATAAATTATTGTCAATGAGACTTTCTAGGGCCAAAGCCCTGAGGATTAATATAAAAGCACAGCTTCAAATACTAAATGATGTTCTGAGGCAAAAATAGAGGATTAAGAAGTTCCTTTGGCCTTGCAGAAAATAATTTTCTATGGAAAATTCTGCTTGTGGAGATTAGGATCTTGCACTAGAAGGAATGTTATTTTAAATCAGTGTAAATATATACAGATGTTATGAAGCCGGTACAGTCATCTATAGAATAGCAGAGGCTACTTACCAATTAAGGATTTTTAAACCACACTACTCATCAGTAGGCAAAGGATGAGACATGGCCCTAAACGTTTAGGTCTCTTTTAAAGACTGTGTGCATTACTCAGCCCTAAATTGATGAGTCAGCTCACAGGTCATAACTGGAGCATAACTGTGTCCCACAGCATGTGGGACATTTTTAATATTTAAATAGGCAGGATGAATATAGAGAGGATGCGGGTTTTCACTGCCATCAAGACCAAATATTGCTTATAAGTTTCAAATAAATACTTTTCCATTATTTTGTGAAAAGCTGAAAGTGAGAGTTGAAGGAAAGAATAGTTGCAGAAGAAATGTAATCACATTTAAAGCATTTTATTTAAAAAAAAAAACACAACTAAACAAAAGAGAGATAAAGCCCTCTTATCTATCATATGCAGCTGAAAAAACATTTAAGTGCTGCCTCCCAGAGTCCAGCTGCCTGGAAACAATTCTTTCTGTCTTGCTGTGGTACAGTGATTCAGCATCCAAGGAAACAATCTCCAAAGACTGTGGACAATAACTGCACTGTTTCTGGCAGCCACTGTAGCAAAGGAGTCACACTGGCCCACCCCAGCTTGAGTCTCGCAGAAACCTTCATCTCTGTGTTGCTTGAACAGCACAGTCAAGTAACAACTTCAAAATGAAGCTGAATCCATCTCTCCTAAGGACTGAATACCCACCCACACAACCTCATAAAGGAAAACAGTTCACAGACCTGCTCTCTCCACAGATCCCAGGATTGCTGACTATGTCTCCCACCACTTCACCTCAAGCAGAGAAGTGGGCTATAAGAGCCTCTTTAACACCCTGGGGAGATGGCTGGGAGAGGAGAGGCACAGGAGTGCAGTGCAGAGCTGCACAGAGAGAGTGGTAGCTCCCACCTCCTGTCACCAATATTGACAGAGATAATGACACTGTCTATGCATGCTGCAGCCAAACATCTCAAGCTGTCATGGCATTTCTTTATCTAACCACTGAACTCAGCACACAACTATAATTATATTCTAAAGCAAGAAGTTTAAGGTATCTCATTGAAAGAACATAATCCTAATATTTCAGCCAAAAGAAAAAAAAATATTGCTTCTTTTCATATTTGTCAGTGAAAATGGGACACAGCCTTTAAATACCGAAATTGCTCTCAATGTAATACCTCACCAGCAAGTAAATCTTACCTGTCACTGAGAAACATAGTTAATGGAACAGTAACTCTCCCAGTAACTTCGATTCCTAAGGAAATATTTGCCCATTTTCAAAATGGGAAGAAAACACATAAGAGTGGGTACAAAGTAGCAGATCTCTCTCATTTTGGTGTTACTTTCCAGACGTTCCCACGTCCTCTCCCTTTCGCCACGAGAGGGAGGTGCAGCCTTGTTTGGCCCCACTTGTCGGAACGGAATTAATACAAACCACAGAAGTGTATCATTATTTTACAATAACAACTTGAATTAACTTAACCTAAGCAAGGCTGATCACAATATATGCTATTGAGTACTTGGTAAAACACGTTTTTATACAAAAAGCCTACATAATGTAAACACTGAAAACCAGCCAATTTTAAAGCCAAGTAATCATTATACATACATTAGTATTTGGCCTTCTACACAACATTAGCTTTGTTGATGGAATTCAGTTTTGTTTCCAAATGAAATTGCACAACATATTTAGTTTCTAGATTATAAAATACTGCCTAATATCAGTCTCAAGCTTAAAAGAAATGAGAGAAAGTTCCTGATACTAAGTGGAGAATAGTTTGAGACAGAAGTGAAGAAATGAAGCAGTATTCAATGAGGTATTTAGGGCTTGGATGTGATTTCAGGACTGCAGTACACTAGGGTGACCTACACCTGTTGGACTTCCGTGACCATGATGCCCCTCCCAAAGCTGCCCTCAGAAAGCCAGCGACCAATATAGAGATACATGCTAGAGATAGATGTCTCTGGAAAACTCCAGACAAAATACAGAGGCACTGCAGATTACTATTGCAAGGTCATATGGAAAAGAAAATTCTTAGAAAAGCATTGGATGGACAGGGCATACACCCCTGGATGACACTGTACCTGACAGATGTGGTGGCACAGTCCCAAGTAAAAGGGCCAGGAGAGTGCCAAACTATTCCTATGTAACCAGCTTAATAACAAATCCAACCTACGTTACAAATCAACTCGTGAGCTTCACCAATTGGTTCTCAGGGATCATCCTAGGAAAGAACTGAAAAATAGCTCAACAGCTACAGCATTTGTTCAGGTACCAGGCACTGCAATACCAAATGAAGTAGGCAGTGCTGATTAAACCCACCATCAAATGAGAAGAGACACGAGCAAGAAATTAAGCAGGGGAATGACTGCTCCAGATTTGTGAAAACTTGACAAGTGTAGGTGTACACAATATGCACCTCCAGCACAAGCTGAGCAGGAATGAGACCTGCATTATGCTAAAAGACATATGCCAGATCAGGATTCCTTTTACCATGAAACAGAGACAGCAACAGCAAAAAATACCTTAATGTCAACACGTACTTAGATTTCCAATCTATGAGCCACCGTTCTCCTCGCTATAAGCTCTGTGAGAGAAATGAACTATGAAGACACAATGTGAAGAGAGCGACAAACTTAGAATGCTGTGGGATTTGATCCTGGAACGAACCCTAAAGGGTAGTCATGTAAGCTGCACTAGAGAGTTATCAAAGAAACCCTAGATATCACATCCAGTTTCCATCCATGCAAAGTGAAAACAGAAGAGTAATAGCAAACAGATGTTATCAAGTAGCCATATACTATCATGCTGATGTACTACAGACACTGCAAAAAAACTGAGAAAGTGTGTAAGAAACAGAAGAACTGCCTCAAAAAAAATCCAGAACCAACCAAACAAAAAGAATACCACAAAGTCAAAACAAGAAAAACCCTAAAATCCACAAATAAAAAACTAAACGTTACCCAAATGTTACCAGTATTAAATTAGAGATTAACAGACACTCAAAATAGGAAAGACAGAAGGGACAAACACTTCCATACTCCAAAGACATGATGCTCTCAGAAAATTACTTTCTGAAAAAGTGCTTGCAGGATTACCAGAACCTTTACCAAAACAATGAAATGCAAGACCTATTAGCACCTGCTGGAGACACAGAACAAATCACCAGACAGCAGAACAGAAACAATCTCTGGAAAGGACATAACATCTAAAAAACTGATGATAGTAGTAGATGATAAACTGGCACACTTGCTGCTAAGCACACAAGAAAGAAGAACGTGAAAGTGTTAATTTTAGTGACAAGGTCTTTGAAAGACTTCTCAAAAAACTGCACAAGCTTCTGAACTAAATGATTTAATCAAAATCCTATCCATGTTGGAAACAGGAGCAAACTGATTTAAGGGACAGGATGTTTCCTTCAAAGGCAGACGGACAGTGTAGCTGACGCTTTGTCTTAAATTAACTGTGGGCAAATAGAGTGAGATCAATAGCAAAAGTCTTTCACTCATTTTAGCAAGTCCTGAGTGCTATAAGGCTCTTACCTGGAAAAAAGTGAAGTCTCACAATAAACTCTGCAAATCAATGGTTTTAAAATTTAAAAAGTTGTTCAGAAAAAATAGGTTACCTCAAGCTGCATACTTGTCATGGATTGACATGGACCCATTTCTGGTAATGGGGAAGGGGCTGTAAAGATGGTTCCTGTTAGAAGTTGCTCAAAACTCTCCCCAGCTGTGAGCCAGACCCACTTCTGAGGCTGAGCCAATTGGGCACCTCCACAATCACTTTTTAAGAAGAAGAAGCTGGAAGAGGAAGGTTCTTCCTGTTCCTTCTTGTTCTGTCCTTCCCTCTTTTCCGGCTAGTGGTGGTGCAAGGAGTTGGAGAAGTGATCATGCGGACCCCAAGGTCAGTGAGGGAAGAGAGAAGGAGGTGTGCTAGGGCAGAGAATCCCCTGCATCCTACAGAGAGGACTAGTGAAGCAGTGATTTATTTGCACTTAATTAAAGACCCCATGCCAGGGACAGTGACTATGCCCAGAGGAGGCCGTGTCCCACATGAGGGATTCCATATTCACAGAAGCTCTAAGTGTTGGGAAGAACCCATGCCTAAGAAGTTGATTAAAACTAAGCCCACAGGAGGCTGTGTCCTGTGGAAGGGACTCTGTATCGGCAGGAGCTGTAACTGTCGGGATGAACCTACACCAGAGAAGTTCATTAAGGACTGTGTCCCATGGGAGGAATCCCGAATCGAAGTAGAGGAAGAATGCGAGGAGTCGTCCTCCTCTGAGAAGTGGCAGAGTCCATCTGTGAGAGACTGACCACATCCCCCATTCCCTACCCGTTTGAGCTGTTGATGTAGGAGGAGGTATAGGTATTAGGAACAGTGAGCTAGGCCTGGGAAGAAAGGAGGGATGGGAGAGGGAGATCTTAAAGTGCTGGTTGTAATTTTCTCATCACCCTGTTCTCTTTTTGCTTTTTGTTCTGTTTTGTTTCTTGTAGGTAGTAAATTAAACTTTCCTTACTTTCCTTTCTGAGTACTGGAGTTTGTTTTGCCCAGAACCGTAACTGGCAGCGAGCCCTCCCTGCCCTTGTCTCAATCCACAACAACCTTGATTATCTTCTTCCTCACATTTCACTGGGGCCTCTGCCATCCTAACAAGGGTGGGGGTGAATGTGGTGCAGTGAGCAAGAGACTGTTGTGGTGCTTCATTGCTAGCTGGGCAACACCATGACAATACTGATGGCCAGAACTACAAATCCGACGGCCTAAAGCTTCAAAGCAAATATATATGCAAAACAGATTGTCAATCTGCTGTTATATAGCTAATTTTGACCTAATAGGCACACAAGACAGGTGTCTGGACAGTGACACTGCTTCTCACTGCAGATCTACAAATGATTTATACTTACATAAATCACTGAGGTGGGATGACCTGGTCAGAAGACAAACAACCATAACAGCTTCTCAATTTCCCTACTCAGTAGCCCATGAGAGAGAATACAAAGAATCAAACTTGTGACTCAAACAAAGACAGCTTAATAGGTGAAGGAAAGAGGGGATATCCTACCTCAAAACCAGCAAGTAATTCAAACGAAATTACTTACTACCTTCCACAAGCAGACTGATGCCCAGACAGTCTTTTAAGCAATCCATCATGGAAGTTGCTCACTCATACCCTTCTTCCTCTATCTCCAGTTTTATTGCAAAGTATAATACCTAGGGTACAGAATATCCCTCTATTCAATTTGGGTAAGCTATCCTAGTTGTATCCTCTCCCAACCTAGCCTACTCAATTTGAGAGGCAAGTGAGAAACAAAGGCCTTTATACTATGCAAGCACTGTTAGCCAAAACATTAGTGCATTATCAACACCCTTTTAGTCACATAACCAAAACACAGTACCATACAGTACTGTGAAAAAAATTAGCTACATCCCATCTGGACACAGTAAAACTATTTTTGCAGCAAAGTTTACTGTCATGCCAGGAGACAAGAAAATGGGAGCAACCTTGGTAACGTGGACAGCTTCATGTCCTCATGAGGTCTTAACATGAGAGAGTGTTGTTGTTTGCCTGAAGTCATCATATATAGAATTCACATTAACTCAGAAGTAAATTATTAAAATGAGGTATAACCTAACACACAAATACTCTCAGCTTTGCTTTTTGTAGCCAAAAAAAGTGCTTGCTTTTGAAATTAAATGTTCCTAATGGTTGCCTGGAGTCAGCTGGTAAAATGACATCAATAGCTACGCTTAGGAAACAAGAGTGAGAAGGTGCTGATTAATAAACTAGCAATAAAAATCCAAACCAAAGCAGTCTGGCTTCTCTGAATACATCTTCCAGATTAAAGACAATCATCTGCTTGTAAGGCTGTATTTCTCAGGCTATCAGGAAGTGATTGGACAGTGGAAGGGTGGTTGAGCAGCACATTTTAAAACACTGCACAGTGACACATGGCACAAAACAAGAATATACTGTGTACCTAGTGCATACAGTCATCATACTGCACTAGCAGAGGAAGAAGGAAATAATATACATTTATAGTAATTTAGACTAATAGTCATGTTTTTTGAAGTGTAGCTGTAAGCTACCGTTCAGATATTTAATGTTGGGTAATGAATAACTTAATGAACTTATTACTGGTCAAGCTGAACTGAAGGCACAGTTTAAGTTCATTAATGGCTTAATCATCTAATGATTTTAAGGCATCAAGTTCATTCCAAGAGGTAATGAAGGTCTGGGTATCTTTCCTGGACAAATTCTTTACTGCTGTAGCACACATACAAGCCTCAGTAATTTCAGATGTGTTTCACTTGTTGCTGTGTTCCACTTGTTTATACAACTGGAAAGTATGGCCTTGGTGAGATTGAGAGTGACCTCAGCTTGACCTGTCAGGGAAAAAAAAAAAAAATTAAAAAATCACTTTTGAAAAACTAAGGGCTAAGGAATATATAGAGAATCTCAGACACTGCAGCATGAAGTCTTAATCTCTCCCTTTCATCCTTTGGGAAACGGTTCTTTGGATGACAAAACCAATACCCCCTACATTAAAGAAGCCCTCATGCTATTTTCTTACCTGCAAAACACTAAGAACATGCCTTCCCAGGTGATGTATAAAACTCTGCAGAGTAATGGCCAACTCTTCTCTCTGAAATTTTACACCTAAATAATTGCTTTCTGCTATTGACTCACACATCTGCACACCTGAAGTAGTGGTTTAATTCTACTGTTTAGAACTACTGGATTTCAAACAGACGAGAGAAAAACCACATCTGAACAAAAAGAAGAGTGACTCACAAAGTAGTACATACCAAATATATATAATTCATGTTGAATGCTCTTTTCTACCAGATTGACAGCGTTGAGTGGAGCTAGAAAAAGTAAACATATTTCACCTGTATACAAAATAAGGGTCACAACGCACCTCTAAACCAGAAAATCCATCACGAATGAAAATGAGATAAGATTCTACCCTGACAACATTCAAAAAGTATGACTACTAACATCAGAGTGTACTAAACAGCAAGAGTAGCATACAGCAGTGCTCTCCAGGCTACATTTGTTGAGTGATGTGATCTTCTCTTCAGCCTCATGTGGATAAGCTTCAGTAGGAACACATCCCAGTAACCCACACAAGGAGCTCAAGAATCTACAAGACAGACATCTGAATAGTAAGCACATGGTTGGAGCCACCCTCACATTGCAGCTGGTCACTGCACACTCATTGCTTTACAGCACAGAGAATGTTCCTTAAAAAGCATCACTGTGTCCTCAGACACACATCTCTATTGAAGAACCTGAACAATCCAATGCTCGTATTTAATTGTTAAATCAATTAAAAATCTACATCACACAAAACACTTTCTATCTTAATTATTTTTCTATGAGAAGAGTGGGAAATTTAACTATTTCCATTATTTATGAAGATTACACATAATATTTCCACAGTCAACAGAATAAAGCTCCTGAATATATAAATTTCCTTAAAACAACAGCAGTCTTTGAATCTGCTGTAAATAATCTGACCACTAACTCTAACGCATTGCAGTTGACACAGTTTACAGGAACTATTAAAAAACATGAATCATCCTAGACTGTATTGCAAATTTATGTCCAAATAGCTAAAGATGTGCTTTTTTCTTTAAATTTTGTTATTTTTTTATATTTTGCATTTACAATTAAATAAACTATATTTTGATCATATTCAGATCTCTTAACATTTGAAGGTAGTTGTTGACACCTCTTTTATGTTCCATCTCTACCTTTCTTTAGAGCTATATTATCCCAGCTTTCAGGAAGTTAATGTTTTTCCAGATAACAGACTGCAACTATGAGAAGCACATCTTTTCATCTTTCTTCTGAAAGTCACATTCCATAGTATCTATAGTACTGACCAAAAGGACCTCATTGGGTTTGCACTTAACCTCAAAGCAAAGAAATTCATTCCTTCATGAAAAACTGTCTCAGATGTAACAGACTTTGATATAGCCCCCTTGAAAATCTTTCCTGCCCACTTTTCAATAGGCAACTCTCAACCCTCTGAGCACTGGAGAACTTCCAGCTAATTCAGTCCTGACTTGAAAAGAAAATCCAACAAAATGAAGCTGTAAGATCTACTATGAATATGTAAGCCTTTTTTCCTGAACAGCTTAGTATTTTGTCTATTTGATGAGTATCTCTAAATTGGCATTTTAGCTTGCTTCAAAAGTAGTCTTTTGTAAATGTACCAGTGTCCTGACTATCCTTATCTTGTACTGGATCCCAACAAGCAGTAACAAAACCTTTCAAGACAAGTAACTATAAACTAATATTCCATTACATAAAAAAACTCCAATATGATACAGCATTAGATGGACCTCTAGTCATGGTATGAACTGAACTCCACGGTGAAGCTAACCAATTCTATGTTCACCTGCATTACTCTAAGGTCTTGTTTACAACATAGATTCATGTATCACTGATAGCCATTAAGTTCTGAATACAGAATAGCTTTGAGGAGCATCTTGGTGGTAGACTCTAACATTTTTATATCATTAATAAATGAACAACCCCTCAGAACAGGTAGATATAATATCTGCACATTGATTGAATGTACATCTCTTAAGTAGCTAGATGAGTCACATTACATTCACATGATAGGAAGGAATACACCTGGATTTGCTATCATGTAGGATATTGACACTTTCTACAATAGCTTTCTGGTGAGCCACCATAATCCATACTTAAATTTATTTCCATTGAGTCATCAAGGAACACAGCTGGATTCACCTGGATTAAATCCCCATGTATTTCTGGAGCGCAACTAATACTCAAAAACTGCTAACAAGTGTTCAGTCAGTGGAACCGTACTAGAGCTAGTCCTATTTAAAACTCCCAAACATGTACAGTATGGGCACTCAGTCTTAGCACTAAATATTTTCCTTTGAAGATCTGCTTATATTGGTCTGGACTCAGCTATTGCAGATATACGGTCTGTGCAAGTGCCAGGAACAGATGAAAACTGAGGCCAGAGTGTCTCATTTTAACAGATACCTGCAATAAAAGAGACAACCCAGAAAAGGAAATGTAGCAGCTAGGACACCAATCCAGGATTCAGAGAACTAATTTAAATCTAAAATCAACAAACTGAACAAGATAAATTGTCATTCTGTACCTTTATTTCATTTCCCTAGCCTTCATGACAAGGCCTGTGTCTGCATTGCAAGAAAGGTTATAATCTTGATAAAGAACACTAAACCTTATTAAAATACATTATCCTGTTAAAAACAGAAAGGGGACCAGCAACTTTCTCCATATGCTCTCGAATAATTTAATTTCTGTGGGATTAGAGTACATTCATTTTTTTTTTTTTGTAAAGTATGACCACATCACACAGTGAGCCTGGAACCTGAATGGCTTTGTCTCTATAATCTGTGAAGCCAGTCCACGTCTCTGAATAAACATTCTTAAAGTAACCCCATAACCAAGTCTCTGCATATTCACTGCTAATAGAACTGCAAAACTGATGTTAGATACCTATATGTCTTCAAAGGTGGAGTTCATCATAAGTTGATTACTCAGTTTGAACAAAACCAACTTTTCAATTGAATGAAAAAGCCCAAAAGACCTTCACCAGAATAAGCAGATGCTCCAGTGCTATACTTCACACTTTCCAACCACTGAATACTAGATATTCAATAAAGTGGCTATTACAGTCTCCTGATCCAAGGTTATTTTATTATGTTGGAGATACAATGAATCATCAGAAACTGTTTATTTGTATTCTCTTTCTAATCAAAATAAAGACATGGGGGGTTTTTGTACTGTTCTACATGTATTTGTAAAATTATCCTTTGGATACCTGTCATAGCATAGCTAAAACTGTAACTATGTAAAAGCCCATTAAACTCTATATTACATACACATATTTTACATGTATTAAACAAAGATATAACTTCATCCTTAAAAAAAAGAGGAAGAAAGAAGACTATATGCTGAAGTAGTCTGAAGATATTTCTAATGAGAAAATAATATTTGCTTTTGTTTTAATCTGCATATGTGTCTACACAGGGAGAAATCAAATCACTGTTCTTCACAGAAAAAAACAAAAAAAAAGGATCCCCCACACAAAACGAAACAGCAACAAAAGTTAAAACTGGTCATAGTTTGGCCCAGCTAGCACAGCAGCACCATGACAGTCTCTCGCTCAGTGCCCCCATTCACCTCCACCCTCGTTAGGATGGCGGAGGCCCCAGAGAAATGGGAGGAAAAAGATAAGCAAGGTTGTTGTGGATTAAGACAAGGGCAGGGAGGGCTCATTGTCAATTACAGTTCCAGGCAAAACAAACTCAACTTAGAGAGGAAAGTAGGAAAGTTTATTCTACAAGAAACAGAATGGAATAAAAGCAAAAAGGGAGTAGGATTATGAGAAAATTACAACCAGCACTTTAAGATCTCCCTCCTCCATCCCTCCTTTCTTCCCGGGCCCAGCTCACTGCTCCCAATATCTCCACCTTCTCCTCCCCACAACAGCATGGGGGGGCAGGGAACGGGGGATGTGGTCAGTCTCTCACAGATGGGCTCTGCTACTTCTGTCTTCTCAGATGAGGGTGACTCCTGGCATTCTTCCCCTGCTCCAAGATGCAGTTCCTCCCCCAGGATACAGTCCTTAACAAACTTCTCTGGTGTGGGTTCTTCCCAGCAGCTGCGGCTTCTGCCAATACAGGGTCTCTCACATGGGACACAGTCCATGGTGAATATCTCTGGTGTGGATTTTTTGCCATGTTTGCAGTCCTTGCAGTTATAGGTTCCCTCTCTCGGGACAAGGCCTCTTCTGGGCATTAGTTAGATGAGCTGCTTTGTCATGGGTTCCTTCCCACAGTTACAGCTGTGGATATTGAATCCCTCCTCCAGGATACAGCCTGCTCTGGCCATAATGATAAAGAGTCCCACCTTTGGGACATGGCGTTCTCCGGCCATAGTTTTAAAGAAGAAAATGACTGCCCCTGGCTCAGGGTCTGTAGTGAAGTGAATCGCTGCCCTTGGTCCAGGGCCAGCTGTGGCAAAATGAGTTGCTGCCCGTTGTCTGTGGTCAGCTTTATCAAAATGAGTCTCTAACGCTGGTGCGGAGTCTTTAAAGACATGAAAATAAATCTCAGCTTTACCAGTTCTCTCCACAGAGTGCAGGGGAGTCTCTGCTCTGGTACATCTCCTCCTCTCTTTCATCACTGACCTTGGAGTCCGCATGGTTGTTTCTCTCACTATTCCTACTCCTTGCACCACCACCAGCCAGAAGAAGAAGAGACCAAAGAAGAAGGAGGAAGAAATCTCCTCTTCCGGCTTCTTCTTTAAAAGTAATCATGGAGGCGTCTAATTGGCTCAGCCCCAGAAGTGGGTCTGGCTCATAGCTGGGGAGAGCTGCAAACAGCTTCTTACAGCAGCCATCTGTACATCCCCTTTCCCCTTACCAGAAAAGGCTGTCATGTCAAACCATGACAAAACCTAACCCAACCAGGAACATATAAATAGGTATTGTTTGATATACTTTGTAAGCAAAGCTTACTTGTAATCTTTCACCCAAGATAATCAATCAGGGTATGAATTACTGTTTTCATACATTTTCACCTAGTTTCTGTCTTATTTAGACAAAAACTACAATTGCTACCACATAACAACAAATTTTTACCAACAAAGTTGCTTTCTCAGCATCTATCTTACTGAAAGAATGTTGACCCAATGGCTCTGATTTTCTGAAAAACAGAAACAACATTAGCTGGCTGAAGAACAGGAGTGCAGCTGCCATAATGACTCTTTGACTATAGTCTGATTTATACTGTCTCCTACTGCACAACTACTGTCTATTCTGCAGCATTAAAAACACTGAAAACATCAGGACCCCAAGTTGGCAAGCAGTGCAGAATCTAAATAGGTTCTAAATCACTCAACTAGCTCAAGGGAAGTGTTAGAAAGAGGTGACAGAAACACAGGACAGTTAATCTTTGTGACTTACATTTTTATTTAGGAAATCATGAACAAGTACTTCCATGCTTCAGCATGCAGACTCACAGAAGCATAAAAGTATTTAAAACTACGTGCCCTACTTGCACTAAAACTTCTTTTTGGATGGAAAATAACATTCATTTTCTGCAAAAACATCATGTAATATGTGAAGTTTCTGGTTTACAGCCTTACATAAAAAGCAGCTTTCTGTTGTTATTATACAGTGTTCCATTTTACTAGAGGGGAAAAAAAAACGGTCCAAGTACAGGGTTACCCATTCCTATTTAACTAGAAAGAAAGGAAAAAAAAAATCCAAAAAAACCCAAACCAACACAAAAAAACCAAATCATACTTGAATCACAGAATCTTGAGGATTGGAAGGGACCTTGAAAGATCACCTAGTCCAACCCTCCTATCAGAGAAGGATCACCTAGAGTAGGTCACACAAGAACTTGTCCAGGTGGGTTTTGAATGTCTCCAGAGAAGGAGACCCATCTGGGCAGCCCCTTCCAGTGTCCCGTCACCCTCACAGTGAAGAAATTTTTCCTTGTGTTTCTTTGGAACCTCTTATGTTCCAACTTGTACCCATTGCCCCTTGTCCTATCATTGGACATCACTGAGAACAGCCTGGCTCCATCCTCCTGACATATGCCCTTTATGTATTTATTTATGTAAACCTTAATGAGGTCACCCTTCAGTCTCCTCTTCTCCAAGAGAAGAGGAGACTGAAGACTGCCTTTCATCATAAGGGAGATGCTTCTCTCCCTTCATCATCTTCATCATCTTTGTAGCCCTACACTGAACTCTCTCCAGCAGCTCCCTGTCCTTCAGCTGAAGGGCCCAGAACTAGACACTATATTCCAGATGCAGTCTCATGAGGGCAGAGTTAGAGGGGGAGAAGAACCTCTCTCGACCTGCCAAACACAACCCCTTCTCATTCACCCCAGGATGCTGTTGGCCTTCTTGGGCACAAAGGCACATTGCTGGCTCATGGCCATCCTGCTGTCCACCAGGACCCCCAGGTCCCTTTCTCCAGAGGGGTTGTGGAGCCTCCTTCCTTGGACGTCTTCAAGATCTGTCTGGATATGTTCCTACGTGACCTGATCTAGGTTGACCTGCTTCTGCAGGTGGATTGGACTAAATGACCTCTAAAGGTCCCTTTCAACCCTATCATTATATGATTCTATGATCTCAAAAGATCATCTAGTCAAATCGTCCTGTCAGAGAAGGACCACCAAGAGCAGATCACACAGGAACTTGTCCAGGTAGGTTTAGAATGTCCCCAGAGAAGGAGACTCCGCAACCCATCTAGGCAGCCTGTTCCAGTGCTCTGTCACTCTCTCAGTGAAGAAAATCTTCCTTGCATTTCTTTGCAATCTCTTACGTTCCAGCTTGTACCCATTGCCCCTTGATCCTATCATTGCACACCACTAAGAGGAGCATGGCTCCATCCTCCTAACACCCGCCCTTATGGTCATCCTGCCATCTACCAGGACCCCCAGGTCCCTTTCCTCTGTACTACTCTCTCACAGTTCATTCCCCAACCTGTCTGGTACATGGGATTATTCTTTCCCAGATGCAAGACTACACATATTGAATTTCAGTAGATTTCTCTCTGTTGCACCCTCCAGCATGTCCAGGTCTCACCGAATGGTAGCACAGCCTCCTGGTGTGTCAACCACTCCCCTCAGTTTAGTATTGTCAGCAAATGTGCTGACAGTGCCCTCTGTTCCCTCATAAAGCTCATTAATGAATAGATTGAATAGCATCAGTACCCAAACTCCTCATATTGCTGTAACGCAATAAACTTACAAAGAAAACTTCTCTACTTAAAACTATACCAGACTAAAGGAATTTAAAAGCAAATCAATATCTCTGCTGAATATACCTTTAGAAATGAAGAACAGTCTAAAACCTTCAAAACAAAGGCTTCACTGTAACCAGCACTACATAAGCCATCAAACATTTCTTCTTGAAGAGTTTTAAACTGAGAATTTTAAGGCCTTGATCCTAAATTCATTGGAATTAACACAGAGTTTTCATTGGTTTTAGATTATGTCCCAGAGAAATAAACAGGCATGAGAAGATAAGTTAGCACAAAATCACATTAACAGTAAGGGTGAGCTTACTTTATGTTCTGAGAAACAATTTGCACAACTGCTTTATTTAAAAATAAATAAGCCACTATTTTCATTCTTTATCCCAATGCTTAAAATATAACTTCATTCACAATCAAGTATTACACTTAGTTATAATTAATACAGTCCAGAGGCATAAGCATGGACTATGTGACTCAACTTTCCTTTCAGTCCTATTTTTTTCACTTGAGAGGAACACATTTCATGAGCATACTTCCAGTGATCCAACTATGAAGTATATACTGTTGTTAGAGATGACAGCAAGTATATATGCACTATCTTACGAAACCACTTTTATTTTGCCAGCAAAGCAACATTTACATTCAGAGAAAAAGTTGTACAATTTCAAAGGGAAGTGGAAAGTCCTGAACCTGGAGAGGAACAATACCACTAGCACACACACTAGTTATATGCTAAGAGCACCCATCTGGAAAGCAGTTTTGCAGAAGATGGCCTGGAGATCCTGGTGGGCACCAAATTGAACATGAGCAGCAATGTGCCCTTGTGGCAAACCAGGCTAACAGCATCCCGGACCACATTAGAAGCGGTGAAGGGAGGTGATCCTTCTTCTCCACTCTGCACTGTTGAGGCCACAGTTGGAGTACAGTGTCATGGCCTATACGCTCCAGTTCAATATATGGAGCTACTGGACAAGAGTCAAGCAAAGTGCTATGAAAATAGTTAAGGGACTGGACCATCTCTCCAATGAGGAAAGCGTTCCATATGGACCTCAGGAAATATTTTTTTACTGGAGTCTTCCTCCTTGGAGATATTCAAAAGCTTCCTAGTCCTGAACAGCCTGATCTAGGTGATCTTGCATGAGCATGGAGGTTAAACTAGGTGACCTCCAAGAAGTCTCTTCCAACCTCAACTGGTCTGTTAATCTGCAAAGGCACACAGATTCCTGATCAAAGTTTTTTATGTCTGGGAAAGATATCTAGCAGAAACTTGTATATTTTACACAATATGTTCTGAAGGCAGAACCCATGTGAAAAGCTTGACTATGTTCAGTATTTTCCTAATCAGGTATCAAAATACCTCGAGCATAAGAAAGAACAAAAATTATAATGCTTCAGGATTTTTATGTTTGTGGAGATTCTACTTGTTTTAAAAGCAGGAGTTGCATGACGTTATTCTTCATAGTTAGAGCAAGTACACCAGGCAAGCTCAACTTCCCATGTTCCATTTTTAGATTGTCTTTTCCATCTAATATTATGAAGACCATACAACGTTGAAGCAATTTTTAGAACATCCACTGTGCCTGCAGATCCACACTTCCTGACACAATTATTTTATTCCATTGTCTCCAACAACATCCTGTACTGTTTATCCAAATATTTGAGTGTAAGCCTCTTAACTTGCTGTGAGAAGGTATGGCCAGACCAAATGTGAAGATAGTACTAAATCACAGAATGGTAGGGTTGGAAGGGACCTTTAGAGATCATCTAGTCCAACTCCCCTGCTAAAGCAGGTTCACCTAGATCAGGTGATACAGGAATGCTCCCAGGCAGATTTTGAAAATCTACAGAGAAGGAGTTCAATGTTATAAAAGAGTTATCATAATGAGTGTCATGTGTGTCTATGTTTTAGTAACAGCATTCCTTAAAGGAAATGATAAGCATTTTATGTGAAAAATTAAGAGACTGGTAAGTAACATTAGGAATTCATACTAGTAACACAAAGTTAATAAAAAAAGTCAAACAACATATACCTCAAAATTTCACCCTTCCTAAGAGACAACAATAGCTAAATCAGTATGCCAAAATACTGAAGACAAATTCTGAAGCTGCATAAAGTCACATTAAGGATCTCTGAAGCTGATTTTATTATCAATTGTTCATACTAATATAGACTTTCAAAACCTGGACCCAGACTGTCCTTCAGCTCAAGCTCACCTTGCAGCCAAACACATGTTCTTGTTCAGCCAGGTCCTAAGAAGGAGCCCTAGCAAAATGCTAACATGTAATATGATGGCATTTAGGCTTCCACTTGTCAAAAACATCATGATATACTTTCAGTTTGCTCTTGCTCCCAACTTCTGCAAGGCAGTGATGACACACTTTCTAAATTCAAGAACTTCCAAGCATGTCAGCCCTACCTCAGAAACAAGAAGGCCAGCCTACAGAAATAACCACGGGTTGTCATTTTGGTAAATATTTTCTCTGCAATACTTTGGATTTGGGTAAGTAGAATTTTACTTCTGAAAGTTACCTGGATAATGTTTAATGTTGATGTTGACATGGAACAAGCAAGTAACTGAAGCAATCTGCCCACAAATATCACTATCTATTGCAATAGCCCTTCAACCTTGGGATGCCCCCATCCAGGCTCCTGCTTTGAAGAAAACCTACAAAGAATACTATGTAGAGGCCATGATGGAGTTAAACACATCCCTAAAGATACCATTTTGCTTTGTATTTCAACCAAGCCAAGTGTATCAACTATGAAAAGGAAGTTTGTGATCAGCTCCTCTCCTCCTCACATTCTTGCACCTTCTGTTACATTAAATTCGTCTCATCCCGCAACAAGATGATTGTTAGACCAGCTCATCAGTCTGAAAGTTAGCAATTTCATTTGGGAAGAAAGGTAAGTACATTTTCTGTAAAAATCAGCCAGCTGACCATGAGCCTCTTGCCAGATGATCAGTAGCAGCAACACAAATATGGCAGACGCTGCAACTCAGTAAGCTGGGCATAATCTCTCTATCAACTTGCCACTAGACCAGACACGACATGTATAAATTGCATCCAAAATTGTTAGTGTACCATCTATTCTGAATACATGAAATGAAAAGTTTTAGCATTTATCTAAGCTATTCACATGGCTTATAACTTGCCCAAATGAATACTTTACGGTCTTCACTTGATATATCCTAAAAAACCTTACAAAAAATGAATAGTGCTATTATACATGCAGAGAAACGAGTTGCAGTGAGAGTACAGTATCTTGCCCAAGGTCACACGGAAAACGTAAAGTCTGTTTTTACTCTATCTTTAAAAGGAGTAGTAGGTCAAACACTGTCCTGAGACCTTATTCCCTATCTATGCCCAAATCATTTCTTTAAGTTAAGCCAAATGTAGGAGACTCAATCTCTTCTATGAGAAAATTTCTCAAGGACAAAATTAATATCAACTCATAAAGTAAAAATTCAACAGCACTTCCTCTGCTTAGCTCAGTTCCATTGCTTTTTCAAAGAGTAGCCATCTTCAGGCAATCTTCAAGGAAGTTTAACTTAATTTTGCCTAACTTCTGGCAGATAAGGAAATTTAGTCAACATCTTGAGTCTCAAAGTAGCCCTGCTGCTGTCAGATATTCCTGTCTCTAACACACAAAAAGAAGTTATAAATATTGTCTGAAATATCTTAATCAGAGTAAATATCTTAATCAGAGTAAAAAGCCATTCTAACTGCAGACAGCTTACCTTGGAAGTCACCCAGTGAAGGTAATAGCCAGATGTGCTAAAGAGAGGGTACAGGGGAGGAATTTACATTGACTTCTTTCCCAGAGCTGGAAATTGCAAACATTTCCCACAGCCAAAATAAGACCAAGCTCAGGAATCAGCCACTGAGAGGCCAAAGAATTAAACCTTTCATACTCAAAAAAAGGCAGAGAAGGCAGCAAGTGAGGAAAGTGATAAGGACATTTATCGAGTGCAAACTGTATTCAACTACCCTGAACACCTTCTGCATGAGATGACTGTGGACTCTATGGACTTGAAGAAAGAATTATAATTTGCATAGCTTGACATTAGCAAGGTTTCTGACAGTCTCCCATATAACAGAGAAATTCACAAGATGTGCACAATTTAAAATGGGTTGGAAACTGGATGAGTCACTGGGTTAAATGGGTTGTGGACAGCATAGAGTCCAGTTGGTGGCCAGATACTACATGAGTATCTAGGGAATCGTTACCAGGGTTAGAAGCGTTTGATGTCTCATTAACGACCTGGACAATTGCACAAAGTGACCTGCAGATCATTCATAGGCAACATAAGACACAATTCAGACAAATTTGAACAGTCTCAAAAAATGGACTGAGAGGAGCTCTGTGAAGGTCAAGAGCAAATTTGAAGCCCCACGCTGGGGACTTTACTGAAGAGTGCACTTTTTTTTTAATAAGTAATCAAAATTAGTCCACAACAAAAGCAAATGGATTAATCATCTGGTATTGATAAAACATTGCACAGACAGTCATGCAAAATATGATGTTATATTGTCTACAAAAGTCGCATGACTTTTCAGCTAAATCCTTTGCTAGAGCATATAAGGATTTTATTCTTCTTCTGATCAAGAGTAAAGAGAATGTGATCCTGAAAAAAGTTAAAACCAAAGATCCTTAAATCCACATTGAATCAGCTAACAACAACAAAAAGGTATCTCAGAAACAGGTTTTCCAAGTAGTATATAACTTCTCCTGAGGTCTATCAGAACAAAGGATCTGTTATTGCCTCTAGAAAAAGAAAGAAAACAAACCAGTCATACGTTCAAGCTCCCAAAAACTAAGAAAAAATCCCAAAATTCAAACATCTCCATATCTTGTCCTGGTATCTAGGGACAAAGGACAGCAATCAACTGTAAGTAACAAGGGCCTTTGGAAACCTCTTTAGGACAGAGGGCTCATTCATCATTTCTGGTCCCAAGCAAAACAGCCAAGACAACTTAGGGAAGACAATGAAACTTTATGTAACCTGCCACCAACCAAAATCACCTACAACAAGCAGAAATACTCAACCAAAACCAATCTCACCTCCTATAAGGATGACTACTTGATAGTCCTCCCCTGCTCCAGCATGAGGTCCCTCACAGAGTGGGTAGCCATGCACAGACTGCTCCAATGAGCACAAGTCCCAAGCCCTGCAGCTCCTCACTGTCTTGTCTAGCAGGGTTCTCCCAGAGCTGTGGGCAACTAACAGTCCCATCAGTGCCATCCATGGGTCACAGGGACACAGCTGCTCTCTCACCTGCAGGGTTCACATGGTCAGCTCCATCTTGTCTCACTCTCCCATCTCTTCCTACCTACTGATTTCCCTTCTAAAATAGCGATGGCAGAGACACTAGATTGGCCCGGCCAGACCAGAAGCAGATCCAGCTCAGAGCTGGCAGAAGTTTAGTGAATTGCTTATGTGGACAGTACTGCAGCCCCCTCCCCTGTTACCAAGCACAGGCAGCTCCACACAAACCCATCACATACCCTCAAAGTTGTATACAGTTTGAATGCAAAGTAACATCTCCTCCCCTTGAAATTAGTCCATAAGTTCTGTACATGGTCATCAATTAATGACTGAGAAATTGTAATAACTGTAATTATTTCAAGTGTCCAGCAGTTCAGTGCTTTTTATTTGTAATGGGAAATTAATTTTATCAACAATTGAAGCCTAGTGAAAGTCATTTAAGAATTGAATCTTTTGCTATTGCTATACCTCATATTAATACTGTACTTGGAGGCAACTCCGGGTCATAAAACATTTGTCCTCACTGGACCTGATGATCTTATCTGTATTCTTTATGTCTTCCTGTCCTATAATACAACAGAGATGAAAGAAGAAGAAAAAAAGAGTTTCTTTTTTTATCTGAAATATCCACGTTTCCGACATCAAGTGAAAGTGTTCATGAAACACCATGAAAAGGAAAAAAATTCAGCTCTGGAAGACAATGCTGTCACTCAAATGACTCGTGCATAGCATGCAATGGGTTATTCACATGGAAAAAGTTATGATTGAAGTGACAGTTCTTTTCCATACATGCTTCAATGAGGCATAACAATTTTACACATTATATGCTAGCCAGTAACTAAGAAAAAGCATTATTTCATTTCTATAGACTTGGTTTAGAATCTTCAGGAAGGTATTCACTATTCCATTTTCAACACAGTTTTTCATTTCAAAGCAGTATGAAGACTGCTTGAATCTTACCTGAGAAAGACTGCAGAAAGGAACTAAAGCTCCTGCATTTCAGAATAAGCATGTTAAAACAAACCAAGTGAGACCATTACATACAAAAATCAATTTATTTTTTTTTTTAATAAAGGGCCTAATTTTTCTCCTGTTTTCAGATGACACCCATCCATACTGACATTTGGAGTGGGCTTTTGGGGGGTTGAACAAAAGCTTGCTGCAGAAACAGCTAAGGCTTATGTCAAAAGTGTCACCATAGCCATCCAGGAATTACTCGTGTCTTCTCTGTAGAGAGCAAACATTAAAAAAACAAAACAAATATCAAGCTGAACACAGCTTGAAATGCAAATAAAAGTGTAAAATTTAAACCAAAGAACTTGTCACTTGCATAAATTTAACTCAGAATTAGAATTAGCTTTTGGAAAGCAGGAGTGGTCATTATTGAGTCCAAATACTTCATATTCCCCTTTTTAGCAGTTTGTGTCACTTCCACATACAGAAAAAAACACAAACAGCGACAGAACAAAGCACCCAAAAATCAAACATAACCAAACAACAAAACAAAAAAACCCCACTACGTCTCTGTTTGTAATTACTAGCACAAAAATGCTTAGCTAATAAACCCACTGCATGGAAAAAAATGAAAAATGTCCCTATAATCATGCAGGGCAGGTCTTCTCCTCTGATTTGGCTATATTTCAAAGGCAGAGTTGAACACTCTTCATGTTTTTACCTTCATAGCCATAAAAGAGCTTCTATCTTTCTGTCATCATCCTACTACAATCAAGTTCTCTCCACCTTTTATGAGTCATCCAGCCTACAGTTCCCTTCAAGCACCCCAGTTCTCCTTCTCTGCCTGTCCCACCTCCAGCCTAGAAGCTTCTCCAGGCCTCATGGCTCAGTTGCTCTCAAAAATCGCTAAAGTCCTCCCTGCAAAACACAGCAGCCAGGACAATATAAGACAGCAACCTCCCTTTCTGCTGAAAAGCCATTTTTAATTTTTTTTTTTTTAATCAAAAAGGGAAAAAACAACACAGTGTCTAGTAAACATGCAAAAATACAACTAAACCAACCTGTTACAGTATCAATCTCAATAAATACATACACATACGTAGACATGTAATTGAAGTTAATTAAGTAAACTTAAAACAAGCTACTATAAATCCAATGTAACTCACAGAAGAGAGGTCACTACAAGCAGTTACGTTGTTTTCAGGTTATTATACCATGTCTCTAATTAGACATGCAATTATTATCTAGAATGGTACTCTGGGAAGGTGTTTCTGTGATGGTGGTAATAATGAAATGCTCAGCAGTAGCTGGCTCCTCATCAAGCTATTCTACTCGAGTCAGAACTTCCATGCTCAGTGCCTGAAGAAATTAGCCAGATATGCTATAAAAAATTAATGATGTCCAGAAATAAACTGAGAACATCTGATGCCAAACAGAATCATTAAATGCATAAACAAAGCAACAAGTATTTGCAAAGGTTCTTATAAATAAATATTAATCTTCTAAATACTGAAGTAATATGCATAAAAAATAAATAAAATTATAAATAGCTGTTGGGGAGAGACTTTGATAAATCATAGAAAGCAACATCTCAGATACAGTCACCAAATGCATCCTAACAGGAAGTGATCTTACAGCATTTCAAAATATTTCTCCCCTCTCTCCATTTAAATAAAAAGCAGCATAAACACAATATATACTGGTAACCTGAGAGCTAAAATACACATAAAATTAAAATATGCCATATATGTCTTACATATTGTGGCCTGTAAATCAAAAAGTATTACCATACAGTGGTGCTACTATAGTAAACAAGCATTTCTACATCTGCTGCAAATTTCTCTCTATATCAAAGAAAATCCTATTTACTACCTGACACACATTAACTTCAAAATATGTACTCTCTCAGTTGTCTGTTTCTGAAGAATAAACATAAATGTGCAAATCCTTGGAAAACTGATTCCATGATACTGAGAATAAGATTTTCCATCTCTTCATAATGGTACAGTTGCTCGTATTTCTCTGTATTCAAAACATCTGAGTTCTCAATTACAGAGAGAGAAGATTCTGAAAGAAAATGCTGCTGGCTGACACTGATGGCAAAAACTTTTGCTGTTCTTAGTACAATCATTGTGGTTTATATTATTAGATCTATAAACAGCACTTGCAAGGCTGTTGCTCAACTTAAACTGTCACTCAACTTAGAAACCTTCAGTTTTCATTGTAACTGCAGGGTTTTCAAAAGTGCATACTAAGAACTATACCTATACCACTTAAGAACCTTAGAATGTGTTACTCTGCCAGTAGAAGAATGATGTTTAAACCTTGTACAAGAACTGTATTTTTGCAAATACTACATACATTTTGCTTATATTCCCTGAGAGTTTCACACAAACTGCATTGCAGAAGGTGGCATGCAATACCAAAATAGGACTATTGTGGATTTGTCTGAGAATTTCAGGGGGAGAAGGCAGCAGCACGGGAACAAGGGAATAAAGAAAAATAATTTAAAAACTGTCATGAAAGAAGTAATTAGATGAAATTATAGAAAAGAAAATAGAAAAAACAAAGGCCTTGGCTTGAGCAGGTAAATCCAGCCTTGGAGAAGTAAAAAGAGAAACAGTTGTACAGCACGGTAGCTTTTAAAACTAGATATGAAGCGACAATTATTTAATGCCAAACAGAATTCTTAGAACAGATCCAGCACAAATAGACTACAGGAATACAAGTACAGAAAGTGAAGAAATTTTTTTTTTTTTAAATTGAAATTTAAGTTGAGATTTCAGTTGTCATATGGTTCCAGAAACACACTGATTTAGGCTGATGTGCATTAAGGCTGTATACCACAGCCAGACAACACAGGCTGGCTCATTCCAGCTTTCTGCGGTAGTACTTTGATGAAACTAAGCCACGACAACAAAGCTCAGAGAGAACAATACTGCATAAAATGAGACAAAATAACACAGAAAAGGTTAGGTGCTATCTGCCTGCCACATGCCCAATAGGGAATTGAAAGAAAAAGTCTGCAGGGACAGCAGCTCACACTGGCAAAGGAAATTGCTTTGTTCAAAAGGGTAACATTTTCCAAAACATTTAAATGACTTTGTTTCATGCTAGACCCAAAGGAATAGTTGTTGTTATTCAAACAATAAATCAAGCTCACTGTAAGGGCCTGAAACAGCATTTGGTGTATTGATATCTTTTGAAACTGATAGCATTCCCAAACAAGCACCAACCATTCTTTATCATCGCTGATTTGGTATAAGTCACATTCTACAAACAGATCATTTAAAAATTAGTTTGAAATTGTAAATCACTTCAAAATTGTTGTATTTTCATTCATCAGTGTTCTTTTTGCTAGTTTTAAGCCACTTATTTTCAAGTTGTGTTTTCTTAGAATCATCCCATCAGTGGCACCAGCCAGGGTGGCTGTGTAATCTTTATTTATGTAATGGGACTTACTCAAAAATTGCACCTTCTCAGGGATCTAAAAATCAAGAACTGATAGAGGCAGCATTAAACATACTTCATACCAAAAAGTTTTAAGCAGCATTTATGCACATGACCATATTCATGACTACAAATTACTTTTTATCTAGCAAAAGTCAACTATTTACAGAACATGCTGGTTTTCCATGACAAGATACATAGACAAAGCATGGTTTAGCAAACACTTCAAACTGTGGCTGAAGCTATGTCTAAAATGATGTGAAGGATAGGCTCACTGTCGCACCAGAAATTAGCATTATGGATCCTGTTGAAAATAGGGAAATTACTTTTCCATCAGGCAAAGACCACAAAGCTCAGTAGAGAGCATAGCTTCAATATTATAGTTTACAGGACTAAACATGCTGCTGCAGGCCATAAGATAATTCTGTCATAAGCACAAAGAAATTATTGATTACATTGATTTAGGGGAAGAAATGAAAAAGTATAACTGTTACCTTCGCCAGCCCATTGGCTTGAAATCTTCGAACCACTTTATTCCAGAAGGTAACAATGAATGGGCAGCACAGAGTTACAAATGCACATCAACTTCTGTTTACAAGACAGAAAATGCTCCTCCCATCATACTGCATAGGCTCTTAGAACTGTTCAGGTCCCAGAGGAAACAGGCAGAGCTTTAGCCCTAACCTATCCAACTCCACTCATTTTCCCAACCAAATTTATGTTGGCTATTTTATCCCTGCCCATGAAGAGACTAAACAGGGCAACTTCGGTGAGGAGCCATCAGAAAGCCACATGAAGATACTGTTTCAGAAGTTCTGTACATTATCTAATCTCTAAAAACCAGGGTTTTCCTAGTGTTCCAGGAGCACAAGACTTTTTAGCTGATCATTTGTTCTCTCCAATAAACAACTATAGGGAAATAACTGAATTTGACGAGAGTCTCCACCTTCACTGTGACCACTAGTCACAAAAGGTAATATATCAGTTTTGAGAAGTCTTTTTGGTTTAGTGTTTTTTTTTTTTCCCTTCAACTATGATCATTAAAGCAGGTACACATTTCTACTTAAACATAAAACATGAAAACAGATGATGCCTGCTATCATTAAACTGAGATAATATTCCAGTTTAGCTTTGATTTATGTTTTAGCACAATGAGTATTCTTTCACCTACTCTTTCTAATGAGGAACAACAGTATTTTAATTGGGAGCAAAGAAGTAATTTCACTGGTAGCTATGTTCTTCTGAGTTTTCTTCAGCTATCCATTCATTAGTCTCAGCAGATAACTAAAGTTTCAATTGCATCTGTCTAACTTCCTTTCTTCTGTGTTCTCCATTCTGAAACACCTTGAAGTCTATTAAAATGGTAGGCAATCGAATCTACTTAATTTTTTGCATGCTTACGTAGACCTTAGTTTCTTACATCCCATCATCGGGATGCCTTCTGTCCTTCTCATAGCCTGTCAAGAATATTTCACTGTGCTAACTGCAAAGTGTTTTCAAATAAGGGTATCCAGCAATTAGCCTGGTGATCTCCAGAGACTTAAAACTCAAGAAAAGTTGAGGACTCTGTAACTGATTTTTCCTCCAACTTCTTGCTTTTTGTTCAAAGCCCATGACAGCTGAACTAATCTAGTCTTCTCTCAAGGAGTTAAAATATAACTTAAAACCATAGTAGTGAAGTCAATGGAGATGTTACCAGTGCTCTGGAACAAGATCAGACAAAAGTGCACAAACTGCACTGAGGAAGCAAGGTTCAAATCACTGTCACAGTTAACACCATTCCAATAAGGAAGGAAGTAGCCTCAGTGGATGAAATGTCTCAAGTTTGTTCAGTACATGTAATGCATATTCCCTTCTCAAAAAACTCCTGCTTAGAAAGGATCACTCATGGAACTTATTTTTTTTTAACACAGAAAGCACTAGTGAGACCTGCCATGTTTACTGTGGCTAGAAGTGCTGAAGATGTTACAAACTTCTACTCATTCAAGTGTTCCAAATCAAATACACATCTGCTCATTATGACAGTTTTTTTATAACATACACTTGTTCTTAGAGAATCAACTTAGAGTCCAGCCTCAAATAAATTCACCTTCATTGCAGTAAAGTTAAACTGGGCACAATGACTAAGTCAGCACTGCTCACATTTGGTTCTGCTCCAAACAGTTTAAAATGCCCTGGGGAAATCCAGCCTATTTAATGTATCAGAGTGGCTGGAATTATCCGAAACATCCTTCGTTTTATTAGCATCAATTCTCAAATACGTTACCTTTTTTATTCCATTAAACATTTAATTACAACTGTAAACAGTGAAATACAGATAGCAACAAAAATTATACCAGAATGACTATATTTACAAACTGCAACAACTATACATATTCTAAAACAAACTGCTGATTTGTTGAAATCATGCAGTCAGAAATGGAACTTCATAGGTTTTTTTTCAATTCTTGGGTTTAATGAGAGAAATTAACTCAATGTACAACTGCATTCACCTACAGACACTGCATGTAGCAAAGACAGTTTACAGGCTGTGAAAAAGTGGAAAAAGATAAATTTGTCTCTGTCTTCAGAGAGTAAGCCAATGAAGTATCGCTAAAAATACCATTCTGATATTTCTCTGTCCAGGGCTAGATATTATCTACACAATCAATTACACAATGCATTCACCAAAATAGGAGAAACCAAAATTCATATAAAAACACTCAAATTTTATGTTATATATGGAATGTCTTTATAAAAGTGAAAGAATTCTGAGAAGATGACCTTAATTTTTTTTTTTAAACCCCAAAACCACAGACTATGCTTTGATGGACAAGCATCCAAAAAACCCTAGGAATAAGTTTGTGATCTATTAAAATTAATTTATGAATAAATTAATTCAACTCATTGTTACCAACATGTCATTCATTCCCTCTCTTCCTCCTCCTGAACTTCTGAATTTCTCCTAACTTCCTGCACTCGTTTCTTCACTTTTAGCTGAGTCGCCCTTCTGTCCACTGAAGGCAGGCCACTATAAATGAAGTCTGTTACAGTGACTATGCCCCTCAAATGGTTTAGTTTTAGCTTTAGAGATTTAGACTTTCAAAGTGACTGATGCTGAAATCATCAGAACAGATGCATTAAAATGTTGAGAGTTTTTCTTACACGTCGGAGAAAGAAGAGTAGCTTCTAAAACTAGTGTATTGGATTTACATGGCTTGATTTTGGTAGAGGTGGGGTGCTGTAGAGATGCCCTCTGCAAAACCAGAGGCTGTCCCCATGCTGGACAGGGCCAGTTCCTGCTGGCTGCACAACAGATCTGCATTTGCCAAAGCTAGGCCCATCAACAATGCTGGTGAAGCTTCTGTTGGTAACACATGTAAGATGGGATAAAAAGGTACTGTGCAGTAGCTATGTGAGAGAAGCAAGAAAAAACACGAGTTAAACAGCCCTGCAGACATGAGGTCACTGAGTGAGAACAGAAAGGAAGTATCCCAGGTGCCAGAGAAGAGACTCCTCATGAAGACCACAATGAAGCAGGCTGTCCCCTTGCAGCCCATGAAGGACTACACGCTGAAGCATGTGGATGTGACCTGATGGAAGCTGCAGCTGGTAGAGAACCCATGCAGGAGCAGGTTCCAGCAGAGGCTGTGGCCTGTGAAAAGGAATCCATGCAGAAGATAGTTTTCTGGCAGGAATGCCCATGGGTGACCCATGATGGAGCAGTCCATTCCTGAAGGACTGTACCTCATGGAAGATCCATACTGGAGAGGTTTTTGAAGGGCTGCAGCCTGTGAGGAAGACTTGTACTGAAACAGTTTGACAAAGACTGTATCCTGTGGTAAGGACCCCATTCAACAGCAGGGGAAAAGTGTAAGTAGGAAGGAGTTGCAGAGACAAGTGTATCCTTCATTCCCCAACACTCTGCGCCACTTGAGGGATTGCTGGGAAGGAGGCAGAAGAGTCAAGAATGAAGGACTGAAGTTAAGTCTGGAAAGAAGGGGGAAGGGAGGAAGATGGTTCTAGTCCTTGTTTCTCTCTATACTAGCATATTTTTAACTGGCAATGGATCAAAATTATTTTCCCTAAGTTTACCTCTCCTCGTCCTTTTGAGGAAGGAAGGAGTGGCTCGGTGGGCAGCTGACAGGTAACCAAGGTTAACCCACCGCAACTACAGACTGGTTTATGTTTTCTGCCCTAAAATGCTAGTCAGTATTTTCTCAACACTTTGACAGCACACATGTACTCTGAGGCCTCAGTTCAGTACAAACTCCTCTTTGGTCTCTCTTTAAACACATAACAGCAGATCCATTTAATCTTGAATACAGCATCTGAGTTCACTGAAGAAAACAGTTCTGTTCAGATCTTGTACGTCACTAACTGTATTACTGACACTTGAAAAAATATAACTCACATAAACAACTAACCAATGAGAAGACACGTTATATTAGGATCCATTTGAAGAACAATCAATTAGCAAGACACCAGCAATACGTTCCAGATTTGTACTTCCTCTACAGTCAGTCAATAATTAAGTATTGAACAATTTAAAAGAAACTGTATCATATTCGTTCATCTGAACTTGCTCTGTGCATTTGGAAGAGATGGGGCAACAGATAAATTTCAAACCTCTACCACACTCTTCAAATTGAGATCTATTTTAAAGAAATACCTAAACCAAAAAAACCACAACACCAAAACCCACAACTTTGTTACAGTTTTGAAATCTAAACACAAATTGTATGAGTATTTGAGAGGTTTTTTAATATAAAAAAATGGATAAAAATTACTCAAGAAGATGCTTTTTTTATTCCCTCAAACTACATATGGATTAATAACAAGTTTCACACGAGTACATCATGCTACTCACTTTAACCAAAGTCAAAGTAACTAGTGTGGTCTACAAGGATTTACTGGAATTAGCGTACAAAATACACTGGTCTCATTCTATGCCTATTATAACCACACTGAAATCAATTAAATAAAACTAATTTCAATCAAGCAGAAACCATTCCCCTTCACAAGGCCTAAGAGCACATCTGAAACTTCAAAATCTGTGCATGCGTATCCTCACTTAAAGTCACTATATACCCTTCTTCTACCTATATCTGTCAGTATGTAATATCAAATTTATCATGACATACTTTCAAAATCAGTGCCTCCTTGCATTTTGATTTTCTTTGTGGCTATCAAGTAACATGACTGTATCAGAGGGAGCTGCAATGAAATGCTATTCATGTCCTCCATCCATCTCCAAGTTTGTAGATCTTCATTATCTAACACTGGCCATAAGCTATCGTATGTCAATGACTAAACCATTCAAAATGAGGCATCTCAAATTAATTGCTTTGTCTTTTGGAATGGATGAGTGAAGTGTAGGAAATAATATCTTTGTCAAGAAAACACTTAAAATCCTAAAAGGTTTATCTGAAAAAGAAAAAACCACCTTGCTCCAAAACCATATAAGCTAGATTGTATTTTGAAATGAATATTTTATTTACACTCATTAAGGTGAGCTATGCAATAACTTGCCTGTTACAACACTCATGAATAATGCAGTTGCTTTAAATCATAAAAGTAAAGTATTTTCACATGTATACTGTTGGTATATCTTAGGTACTGCAAGGTATTCACAATAAACATCAAAATAAATTCTTCACAGCAAGCAAGAAATAGCAATATTCAATTTTATTTTGTCTTTACATTGTTCTAATAGGTTCTGAGAATAAAACTGACTGGATTGAATGAGAGGTAAACCCCAGGGGAACATGTATTCATGCCAAACTGATTACAGAAAAAGCTTTTCGCACCAATGCTGCAGGGTTACTGAAGATTACTATTGTGACAAAACACTGACTTCATCCAAAAAACCCCAACCAAACCACACACAAATAAAGGTTTTGCACTTGTAATTGTCAAACAAGTTAATGCCTATTTTCCATGCTAATATCATGGTATGGTTAAAATACAGGTATCAGAATGTGATAATATTCAGCTACCAAAACTGTTTGCCATCTAATTGTTCACAGATTATTCCTCCCCAATTATTAATCATTCATTTGATGACACATATCAACATGTAAGCACATAGAGCAAAAAACCTGTTACAAAAGCCAGTGCTCGGGTTTCTGGGCTTCCTACATGTTAGCTGTACAGAAATGAGGCACTGATCTCTCTTCTTGATTCACAATGGGAGAATACTCTGCTTACAAGCTTACTACTGTGAAGACCTGTTGTTAGTGTAAAGAATCACAAAAACATGTGTGAGAAGGCAGACAAGATCCAATATCTTCTTCAACATTTGAAATGTGATATTTCCAACAGTTCATCAGTTCTTGACAATTCCCAGGAAGTGTTAACAACTCTAGTTTAAGATTTCACTAACAGGGATAAAATTCTCTACAGGTTAGTGAGAAGTGAGGGTAATGCTCCATGAACTAGTTGATAGAGGAGCTTTTTATCAGGTTTTACCTTTAAAGGACTCTACTATGCTATCGAGGATTTTTATACCCTTGTAACGAGACCATTTCTATCCAAAGAAACTTCAGATGGCTGTACCTCAAAAAATATTTTTTCTGTCCACCTTGAAGTCAGTGTGACTGTGATTACTCACTAATGTAAAGAACAGCAGGCTGTTGCATTATGCAAAGCCATCCGCATTCTTTGCATCCCTGTAAATGCAGCTTCTTTCTGTGGTTTGATTGTACTGTATTCTGTAACAATGGGTTTCACCTAATAAGCTATTCATAAAACTCTTACACGGTATACAGGTCATCTCAACTCATTTCCTTGCTGTTAGAAGCAACCTGAAAAATGCTTTCAAACATCATCTGCGGCAGGAACACTTGGAAGCACCTTAAATTCTCATAAAATATTCAATAGAGCCATCCACAGAATCAGTTCCATTGTGGCCCCAAACACACTAGTTAAGTCATGCACTACTGCTGCAGGAATAGATATCTTGAAGGAAATCTCCTCCACCTCACATAGAACAAACATTTTCAGAGTCCCATGCATGAAGAAAAAAAAAAGAAGGGGGAAGGGAAATCACAGCTAGAATTAAAAAAAGCTATTTTCTTTTAGCAATTCTAGAACTAGATTATAATCACCATGAGATACATGCTCCAATCTCCATCTGCACCGTCCCAATCTTTCTCCTCCCACATCAGTGCTGAATTTGGGGGAATAGAAGAATGAATAAGCTGAGAACATTTAAAAAACACAAACAAAACAAACAAAAAAACCCAAAAACCACTCCTTCCAGTTAGGAAGAGACTTGCATGTAGTTTGTGTACAGTACTGACATTCTATGTACCTCAGATTTTACCACTCTGGGACCTTTAAGTAGCTTCTTTCCCTATCACTTGGGAAATGCCATGCCCAATTGCTGAAGCAACACTTTTCTTCTGGAGTCCAAGCTGGTACAGACGTAGACTAACAGAGTACCTAGACAGAGATCTAAAAAGAAAGGAAAATGGGTAAACAGAAGCTGGCTTACGTGCTCCAGTTTGTCTTTCCTCCTCAGCCAGACACTGGCACTGTAGTCCTGCTGCTTGACAGTGCTGTAGAAGTTCGCACCTACTCTGTTGAGGCTTGGGGACGGCTCCCTGGGTCTGCTCTTCAGCCTCATCTGCTCGAAGCCCTCATGGGGGGATGAGGAGAGCCAGTCATGCCTGCCTTCCATCTTGACATGACAAGGCAAAGTCCAAAGAAAAAAAAATCAGAAGAAATCAAGAAATTAAAAGGCACTAGACGGAGAGGGTCCAAAAAGAAACAGGATGAGGGAAGGAGAATGAGAAGGAAAGCAAAAACATCCCCCAAGTACCATTAAATGGTAAGAGAAAGGGGACAAAGGGGGAAATAAAAAGGTAGGAGGAGGGGAGGGAGAAGGAAAGGCTGCAGGTACGAGAGAAGAGCGGGCAGAGAGAGAAGAAAGGGCACTCGGGGAAGAAGACACTCCAAGATGCCGCTGCTTGTTGCCCTCGCCGCCAGCAAGCTGCAGTCCAGCACCGACGCAGAGGAAAGCGCCTGCTGCGGCTCTGCCCGGGACAGCGGCGGGGGGCGGCGCGGCCCGCGCAAACGGCGGCCGGGCGGGGCCGCGCTCCCCCCGCCCGCAGGTTGGCGCAGTGGAGGGGCCGTCGCCCGCCCGGGATGGAGCCGGCTCCTCCCCCGCCTCCCGCTCCCCGGCAGCCACCTCCGGAGAAGCAGCAAGCGGCACGGGAAACCCCAGCTCCCTGCCTCTAGGAAAGCGGCCGCCGCCGCCCTCTCTCTCCCCGCTCCCCGGGGGGACAGGATGCTGCCCGCGCCCGTAGGGAAGTTCAGCCGTGCTCTCTGCCCCCGTCCCGGCAGACAGCAACGCGCACCTTGCCGCGGGGCCGGGCGGCCGGCCGCCTGCCACTCCCTTTCCTGGAAGCCTTTGTCCGGCATCCCCAGCGCCGGGGATTCCGCGCGCCGCCCCCCGCCCTGCTCTACCCCTGTGGGATGCACCCGTCGGGCTCCTCAGCGGGGAGCGGGACGTGTGGGCGTCGAGGCCACCGTGCTCTCTCCCTCTTTTTCTTCCATCTCCATGTCTCCTCCCTCCCCTGGCAGGGGCTCACGGCGCTCTGAATGGTAGCCTCACCGAGCTACTGGTCCTTTCCCGGGGCAGCGAGGAGCACGCCTCGCCGGGTAGGAGGCGAAAGCCTCGGCCTGGCGCGCCTGAGCCGGGCACAGAGTGGTGCGGAGCCCCAGACCTGGCTCCGGATACCTGCTGAGAAGCCCTCGCCCACATCAGCGGCTCAGCTGGCACCAGACCTCGGAAATCAAATTTCTTCTATGTTCCTGGGAGACCAAGGAACACGTTAGAGTGCCCAGACTCGAGACATCTGACACCCTAGTATTTGCCTCAGAAAATAAAAGATGTTTTAGGGTGGTTTCTATAGTCCATTCTTTTAGTAGAAATTGGTGTGTGTTGCTATTTAGCTCAAACTTGTTTCAGCAGAAAAAAGGACTTTCCTTTTTCACACTATGAAAAGACACCTCACTAATTGCCTACACACTCTTCTAAGCTATATTAGGCACAGACAAGAAAACTTTTTCATATAACACCATGAAATAATTATTGGAGCTTGAAAACAACATTCTGTTTCTGGTGAATAGCTGTTGGTAGACAATTTGTAGGTTGCCAGAGAACTAAACTGGTGTAGAAATTCAAATAAAGTGGTATTGAACTAAAAGTCTACATTTGATTCCAGTTAACTGTAAAGAGCCTTTGAATGGCAAAACAGTTCATTCAGACTAGTTCGTGAGAACATTGTAGAAGAGCCCTCAGCTAACCATTTGACCTAGAGTTAACTCTATTCCATTTGATCAAAAGACAGATTTAAAATATCCTTACAATTGGGTTCAAGGTGTATTACTGTAAAATATCTTTCAAAGACCAGACAGTGTTTTTCCTTTCAAAATCCAGAAGGCAAAGGCAAAACTCACATCACAACTGATAATTGAAGACTGTTAATAATAACTAATACTATGATCTTCATGGAATGCTGATAAAATAAACTGAACGGTAACAGGGGTTTGCTAGGAACATAAAGCACAAAATTTTCCTCTAAAACTAAAAAAGCAGTTTCGTAATAGCTGCTTAAATACCACCATCAGGAAAAAAAAAAAGTGTGTAACATAACAGCAACAAACAGAACCATTAATGTTATATGCAAAACACTTTTAAGCACCAGTGTAAAAGGCTTATAGCTTTCTTCCGAATGTCTTCAGTTAGCAGAGTAAATCTTGGCTTTTCCAAGATCACGAACACACTTTCACAATACCAGGAGAAAAATGAGGTACATGTGACTCTTCTGTGAACAGGGCACACCTGAAAGCACTGAAATTTCATGTATAGCATATGGTAGCTGCAGTGGGTTTAAGCTCACACAGAATAAGGTGATCAAAAGCCTGCTGAACTGCACATTAATTGCAGATGCCCCTGTATGAATTGTATATGTTCATAGATACACCAAAAGATACTACTAAAGAACTGAAATACACGTAATCATTCAGTCAAAAGAAAAAAAAAAAAGAAAAAAAAAAGCCTCTAACTTTCTCTTCAAATATGCCATCACAATGATGTTCTTGGAAAAAGTTTGCATGTAAGGACAGCCTACTTTATGCTGGTTTTACATAAGTTTTGTGTTGTTTCTATAGCATTGTATAAAGTACTTCAACATTTTCCTTATTCCTCTGGTCTTTCTTGTTTAAGTTGCTTGCAAGTATTTTTAAAATAAGTTTTTAGCAGTACTCTGCAGCTACCACCTAATACTACCACTAAGCTACCACTTAATACAGAACAGAACAGAATCAATATGCCACCGTACTTCATTAGAACACTTTATCCCATTCCTCCATATACGTTGTGTTTGGATTCTTTTATCTGTAAGCCCATCTTTTTGTAGACTTAGCTTATCTTACTTTCCCAAGCTACACTAGCAACAGCCTTCTCAACTGTCAGATGAGCTTCTTTCTGCCTATCCAGCACAATCACAAAATGGGTGCTGAACGTGCTTCAAAGCCCTAGGTTCTTAGGCTATAAAGTGGGCTTGCTCATCCTTCCAAACACCTTCTTATTTAGCACTTAGGAGTGCTATGTCTGCCTTTACTGCTACTGCTACCAACATTAATATTGTCTCAGTCCTAATCGCATTAGGAAGAAGAGAGAAAAGTTAAAAAAGAAGCCCAGAACAAGTTTGTTAAAATCCTATGAGCAAGCTATGTGTACAAAGTCTTTGTAGGTGGCTAACCCCAAACAAGAAACAATATGCATTTTTGTGTTTTCATAACAATTTCACTAAGGCAAAGTAACAACAACACAATGTCATGTGTAATGGCCATTAACCTAATTTGAAAAGAGTTAAGGAGCTGTTTCCCATATTTTCTCTTCCATCTTATTTCTAGTTTGGACCTAAGCAAAAAACCAAGTTTGTTCAAACCACAACCACAAGCCTACCAACCAGCTTAATTCAGAGATAATTCAGTTCATTAAAATTCAGTCAGTTCAATCAGTTCTGTAGTAGGTCAGCAGTTCCAGTTGGCTATATGAGCTGGATTAAACTGCTCTCCTTCTCTTCCATGCAATTTTCAGAATTACCCAAACACCTGCTCCTGTCAAGGCCCTTTACTTCCATAGCCAGGTAACTGCAGCAGCAAGAATGACTGAAATTACAAACATCTTACTTACATGTCATTAGCAACAGATTCAAGTCATGCTTATCATACTATGGTTTTACTTTACAGTGGTTTATGATACAAATTTTTCTAATTCACTGCTCCTGTTAACATCAAGACTCAGAGAAACTCCTTCCAGGCCGTCTACAGAACTTTCCATTTGCTATACCAACAGGACAAATGCTATGGAGGGCAGAATTGATTATAGCTAATTCAAAGAAAATAATCACAAAAGAAGTGGAAATATGTAGGTAAGGATACAATTACTTTTTTTTTTACAAAGGAAAAAAAAACCCACCATAAACTAAATAGCTACTTTTTCTTAAAAAAAAAAAAATAATTCAGGCAAGTTTTAAAGGAGTTGCTCCTTGTGCCCCAGCTTTCTAACCACTTATTTTTTCAACTTAAGGAATTTTAGCAACACAGCATATACACAAGAGCAATAGACCTTTTACCCAAAACGACATATACCTAAAAATACAAAAATTCCTATAACAAACCTTTGTTATGTCTGGATAGCTAATACAGATGCATGCATGTACCTGTAATAAATTTCAGGCCTCCTTATAAAGTACTGCAGACAAGCCTTGGCCCACTTTTTAGGGTTTACTACACCAGATCAAAACAGCAAGCAGCAATTGCCTACAGGCTTCAGCTGGTGTCCAGTCAGAGAACTGTGATTGACACCAGCTTCAAGAGCAGTACTGGGCACGGCAGCCAGGCGATAAGGTAGCTATCTCCTTCTTACCCAGCTTAGCTGAGCTTCCTATCTCATCTAGCAATTGCCAACAAGACTCAGCTCAAGAGATCTTTATGACCTCTCAATAACATTGGCACATCCGAGATTAAATTACTAATCTTTCCAACAATTTTAGAATAACCAAACCATCAGCTCCTGCCTAGCCACCCAAATTCTAGCAGCCTGCAAAGCAAAAACTCTTTGCAGTGGTATGTTTCCTCTACAGTGACAGCCTTACCATGCATGTCTCTAAGCCTATCTGATCCTGCCTTGTGGAAGCATTTGTTAGTTACTGAAACACAGGTTTGCCATAGAGAAGGGCCAGAGAGAGAGATATAAAAAAAAAAGAAAGAAAGAAAGAAAGAAAAAAAGGAGAATAGTGTGATCTACAGTATCATGCATAGGATCATAATACTAAAACTTACTAGATGCAAAGTAGGAAAACAGTAAGAAAAAAGCAAAAGTGCTACATAGGGAATTGTACATAATTTCTGCATCATTGCTTTCCTAAATCCTGTGCAACATAACACACAACCTTTATACAGAATATCTGTACCTTCAATTTATGGACAGGAATTGAAGTCACAAGCCTTTAATGGTGGAGGGGTTGCTAAGGTTATAGTGAAGATTTCAAGTTATAGTGAAGGTTTCAAGTTGGGGGTGTTTCAGATTTCAGGTTATGAACTTATCAGTCTAAGTGTAAGTCTAATATTGATAGTGTTCCCTGCTTTAGCCTCCCCATCTCTTTCTGCAGTCAGCTATTAACCAAAGTCTTCTGTGCCTCCTGACTCAAATTTTAACCCTGAACTCTTTTTTTCTTTGCATAATCACTGATTAAAAAAACCCAAAACCCACACACAAAACAACTGCCTGTTAGGAACATCATTACTCTTGAGACATTTTGCCTCTGTCAGATTTGATTGAAATCAGCCATGTGTTTCAAAGCATATCGCTCTGGGACAGGTGGACAAATAGTATAATTATATAAACTCTGTTTCCTTTAGAAACAAAATACAAACCTCTGAGAGATTAACTAGTCCATCTCCCACTTGAAGTAAAATATTACCCTGTAACTATCATCCAAATTTCTGATTAACCTAGAGCTCCAGGGCTAGAATTTTTCTCCTGTGCCATCCTTTCCACCTCCGTATAATCTAAGAGAGCATTAAACTGGCCCCTTGGATCCATCATGTGCTGAAAACGTATGAACATGGAATGGAATGTTCTCACTTTCACAAGGCGTTGTTACAGAATATATGATACTGTCCATCTCAAATCCAACTCTGCCTTTTCTCTTTTCCCTCTCTTTCATCACTCCTTCCTCACCCATCAGTTCATCAGTTCACCCATTTTCAGTTCTGGGCCTCAATAAACTTGTCCAGACAAGATTTCATCCTACACCTTGAAACAACATTCATTAGTGGCACATATTAATGGGGTCAAATTCTGTCCTCCATTACCCCTCTATGTTATGAGACAAAAATAATTGTATAATGAAGGTGTAACCAGGGGCAAAATTTGGCCTACATTTCTTTAAAATAAATCTGCAGCAAGTAATGCTTGTCCCCCTCTCCTGAGAATAAGTCCCTTTACATTTGCATGAAGGATGATTTTTTTTTTCTCCTGAGTAAATTTACATCTCTCTCAGCTAGGGTTCTAGGTATCTCACTCTGAATTTATCTGGTTGGTGCAGCTAAAGCACCAGGCAGACTGCTGACAAGATCTAAGCTTTAGAATAGTTTTGCTCTCAAGTGGGTAGTTGAAATTGTTCCAGAGGAGTGGTAGTCAGCTGCTGTAAGGGACAATGTTTTTTGCAATGAACTGGTACAGAAAGCACAGTGGGTGACAGATCTGTACCAGCAGGAGAGATCACCAGGGATTGAGGAACACTTTTTCACTTTTATTTTCAAACACATACACTAATTATGTTTGATTAAAAGGGATATATTTTCCACAACTGAGCAATAGAAAGTGTAAGGAAGGAGGAGAGAGAAAATTTCAGCAACCACTCATGGATGTTACTATGTAAACAACACAGATTTTAAAGAAAAGAAAATTGAATTATAGCGTGATGGAAATACAAAGAAGATAACAATGTGGGTTTTTGTGCATATGTGGCTAGATCGATGAGGCTATGTAGGGAGAGATGAGGCTCTAAAATTAGAACTCTGAGATTTTCCCCAATTATATTCTCACAATACATTAATATAGGACAAAGGAAGAAGTATTTTTCAACAGAGGATAAAATGGCAGAGAGATTTTAAAAATTATTTTTATATTTTAAAACAACAGAATACCCCCATAGTGTATATTTGTACTTAATCAGGAAAATTTTCATTAAAATTGTATTTGATCAGGAAGTGTCCTAAGAGCTTTCTCACATGCAACTTCTTCTTTTCCTATAAAGTCTTGTTTTGACCATACAAAAGAGTATATTTGAAATAATTAAAAATCTTTTAATGCAGACATTTGCGTGCCTCCAAATTATTCTTTGATATATTCTACCTAATTTCATAGCACAGAATTTTTTTGAAGCTTAAATTATAACCGGTTTTTCCTGCTCAATAATTTCAAGCTACAAGCTTCAGTATCAGAAGCTTTACCACAAACTGGCAATGGACTGGACTTGACAATGTTCATTACATGATTTTGACAGTTGCATTACAGACTTCCTCAAACATCTGATTACTTTACGAGCCTGACACTATTTCACAAAGAAGTCTGAAAACAAAGTAATACAGAGTGAAGGAGCAGTCAGGTACAATCAAAAAAATAATTCAGAATGTGTCGAGTGTTATTTGTAAGGAGGGGAAGAAGTGGAAAGGAATAACTGTTGGTGCCAAATGCTAACAGGAAAGAGCAACTTATAATAAGACAGTGATAAAATTCAGGAAATATGGACCAGTTTGTGAGCTGTAACAATACAAGGCAAAAATACAAATGGTGTTCTAGTACTGGTAAGGTGTATCTGTCTTGACAACAATCTGAAAACTACACAACTAAAGCACATTCCTAGCCCAAAAGGTTTACTGTTGAGGACTAGGGTAGTTTTCTACCAATATAAAGTAGTTTAAAAGAGGTGGAAGACCACAGATTTCAAAACTCAGTATTAGGTTTTTCAATGGTGTAGATCACCTCAGCTGGTTCAGCTGTGTTGCTTGCTATATTAGGGGCCAAGGCTCAAAGCTGCCAACACTCTATCTCTGAGAGACTGTTTTCCAAACAAAGCAACAGTAATTGCTTTGAAATTGAAAACATATATGTATATAATGTCTCACATTTTCAAAGAATCGGGAAGAATGAATGATGTGGTCTTTTTCCCTGTCTTAAAAGCAAGTTATGTTTTTTTCTTTTAAGGCATATGTTTCTTCTGCCTTTAACACATTCAAAAGAGGACATGCTGGAGCTGGGCAGAGAAGCAGGTGGTTCATAGTTAATTTTACGCATTTGCATATGCTTACTGATGTGTAATTGTATTAAACTTACGTGACCAATGCTTTGCTGAATAGTCTAATCACTCTCACTCAGAAGGACAATCTCCCTGTGAGTTCCTCAGGACATAGGGTAATCTTATTTTTTATGAATTTTTGGGTTGAGATTAACAAAATTAAACAGATTTTGCCTTTAGAACCACAGCTTTAAAACATCAATCTTAGTTTATCCTCACTTAACTGTATCATCACTTGGAGGATATAGCGGTAGATGAAGTCTAAAAGAGGGAGCATTCATATGTATCCTTGCAAGCTGTGCTTCTTCCATTGTATCATATGGTCAGGCCTTTGTATGTCAGGGGCATTGCCATAACTCCGCTCTGTCACAGTAACATCTGAGATATGCTCCTGTTGAACTTTGATGACATCTTTCACAGAATGAGTTTCATTCTAACAAAATCTGTAGGAAATGTATTCTAAGGGAAAAGTTAATTTTCCTTATTAATAGTTTTAAATGGCCTAAACCAAGTCTTCATAAGATTAAAAACTGAAGCTCCCATGAAATTGGAAAACTTTATATCTTAAGTCATCAGAACTGCTGTCAATAGGCAAGGGAGGAACTATAGTCATCACATGCTTTGCATATTCTAGAAAGGAGAAAACCCAACTTACTTTGGATAACATAAAAATAAAATTAAAAAAATCTTTTTTCAAAATGAAATACTAATCATCTGCAAGGTCTGGAAATTACTGTGAATGTTCAAGATATATTGCATGATCCTTTCCTGAAAACTAGTTGTGGTGTGTAAGGTCTCTTCTTACACTGAACAAGAATAATTAAACTAATTTCTGAAATGTGCAGCAGGTAGCTCACTGATGCATGGCCTTGTTTTAAAAATGAGCATATATGACATAGACATCTACCTATTTTTCTTTCTTCTGTCAATAAGACTTCCTCATGCAGAAAATATTTGCAATTGTGAGAAAAGTTAGGCAAGATTGATGTAGTAAAAGATATTTTGGGATTTAGTAGGTATACTGGGTTATTTTTCTTGTTTTCTAGTGAATTTGTAGCATTCTGCTTCCCTTCTATAAAATATTTAATTATCTTCATGTGACAAAAATGTACTACTATAGGTAAGTTCAGCATATACAAAATTAACTCAGATAAAAATTTTTGAAATATTAAAAAAATACCAACAGAAGGCTAAATTTGTGTACTGTCAGAACTGTACAACTTCAATTAAGTTATACCAGTTTTACACTTGGGACACAAAAATCTCCTTTCCTTTGGATGCATACTGGAAAGAGAAACAAGCAATACCAATGCTGCAACCAGTCATTAGAGGGCTACAGTGAAACTGCCACAGAATCACTGAAGTGCAGGGCAGGAAAGACCTAAGTGATCGTTTATGTCTTCCCTAATAATAACACCAGACAATTGTCTTAGATTCCCTTTAATGTAGAGCTTTCTGACCTTCTTTTGGTGAAAGGAGCTTCCATAACCTTGGTTGTCTTGGCAGTGCTCATAATTTAAAAGATTGTTTTGGTATCTAGCCTGAATCTACTTTGTTATGAATTCTCTGGGTTGTTTTGTGTTTTTTTTTTTCAACAAATGCATAACAGTAACAGTGTAACTGGTCATTGTTCTTTTTCTGATACTCTTTCTATGTTGGAAGAATGACTGCATGTCTCCTTACCACTGGCCTCAGTTCTCTCCTTTAAACTAAACAGATTTTAGTTTGGTTTTTTGTTTTTTTGTTTTTTTTCTCCAGGTAGACGTCTTCTAAACTTTATTTTTTTACTGTTTTCATTTTAGTTACTTAAGTTGGTCTACTTCTTATCTAATATCTTCTACAAAAGACCTGATGTTATGCTGCAGATGAGACGTCACAGAGGCTAATTACAATAGAATTTTTTCCTCTTATTACTGATATACAATTCTTTTTTCTATAACCAATGCTGAGGTTCGTTCTGCTTGCACTAGAATCACTTTGTTGTGTTATACTTCAGTCATGGATTCTTATAAGCTACCTTTCATTCTCTGCAGGATAGTAGCATAGCCAGTTAGCACTTACAAATATTCTTTGACATGTTTTCCAAATACAAAGCCTTATTAATGTAAAATTTTTCACTTCAGAATACTTCTCCAATTTATCAGGACCCTTTTCAATGCTGATCCCATCTCCCACGTCAAATAGAAGTCTTGTATCTTCCACAAGATCGGTGGTGGCAATCTACATTCCATTATTCCTGACGCTGAAAGAAATAATGAGTAGGACTGAGCATAAGGCAAATCACTGTAAAACACTGGTCATCTCCACTCAGTCTGACACCAAAAATTTGGTATCTGTTTTTGCAAGTTATTTTTTCAAACAATTGTACCCCTATTCTATTTAATCTCTCTCTATTGTTTTTTGGAAGATGATTGCATTTCTGTGAGAACCTAAACCAAGCAAGCATCTTGACATCAAGTGTGCATTTGCCATGTAAGGAATCTACTCCTTCCCTGGAAAAAAAAACAAAAAAAAAACAAAAAAACAAAACAACATAGGGAACCAAAATGGAAAGAGGTTGAAAACACTGACATAGTGCTTGAAGAAGCACTTCTTGAGTCTAGTTATAGGAACATCATGTGGGGTGCAATCAAGGTATCACCAAAGTCCTGATTCACCAGGTCAATTGCATTTCCCCTCAGTGAGTTACCAAATAAGACAAAAGTACAGTTCTTCACTGAGGTTGCCAGGCACAATTATCCTTATTAGAAAAGGTTCTCAAGTTAGTAATTTGGGCTTAAGTTTTCCATTCTAGTACCAGCACTTCTGCTAAAACACATTTCTTTGAGATGATTAGGAAAAGCACATTGTGTACATTAGGGATACTTTTTGAAAGGCTTTAGTATGTTCTATGCTTTGGAAGAGAAGTAGAATTTACAAGGTGTTGATTTTATACCCGGAAGGTGCTTCCTCATTTCCTTGAAAAAATCCATTGATGACTGACCATATTGTACTTTCAATTCATCCAGTTTGCTTATTATACACTTCTTAGAGCTCACATGAAATTCCAGGAAACTACATAAGTAAAGGATATCACAATGTCCCATACTAAACAATTTTTTTCCAAGTTTCTTTCATCTATATTTCTTGTGTGAGGTTGGGAATCAGAACTAGAAAAGACTGACCTTCTGTGAATTTCTGTCTTACTGTAAGCCATAAAAAATAAAATATACAAGAGTCCATTTAAAAAGGAAAGGAAAGTTGGAAATGGAATATCATCTCTGAGAATGGAAACTACAAAGCGGGAGTTAACTAGAACTAGCTTCCTAGGAATTAAGACAGTCACTGACTTTTCTCCAGAGGAGACTAGAGTTTGCTTTTAGAGAATACTGAGGTTTGTCTTGCTGCAGTTCAGTACACCCTGTTTTGGGGCTTCTGAGGCAATCCCAGAAATTATATATCTGTATAATCAAAGTGTTAATTAAAAAAAAAAAAAAAAAAAAAAAAAAGCAGCTCTTTCTGTTGATTCAATAGATACTTCTTCAAGAGCTTTCCCTGTAACTCTGTAGGCAAATGAGGTACTGCCTGGCTAGCACCGTCATAAAAACAATAAACTGGTCTCAGTATTATACAGATTTAGAAAAAGAGATAATATCTCAAGTTGGAAGGGACCCATATGGATCATCGAGTCCAACTTCCTGCTCTTGCAGGACTACCTAAAACTAAACCATGTGACTAAGAGTGTTATACAGATGGTTCTTGAACTCTGACAGTGATGCCATGACCACTTCCCTATGGAGCCTGTTTCAGACCAACCACTCTCTCAATGAAGAACCTTTTCCTAATGTTCATTCTGAATTTTCCCTGATGCTGCTTCATTCTATTTCCTCATGTCCTATTGCTGGTTATCAGAGAGTGGAGATAAGCACCTCCACCTCCACTGTCCTCCTTGAGGATAAATCTTATCTAAAATAATGAAGTCTTCATCAAGTCATACCTTACTAATGACTGTGGGACCACAGTCTGTGAATGACAAAGAGGATTGACCAGCTTGATGTGACTTGAGCAATGTTATGGAACTTGGTAACTGGACTGAGGGCAAAAGGGACTTTGAACAGAGAGTCTGGGGAGAATAATGCAGCATTTAGCTGTGTGTCTGCTGTGTAAAGATCTTCCTAAGAAGAGTTTATTCTATTCAAAACATAATGTTTTTTCAGGCTGCTGTGAGGGATCCACAATTTGAGATGAAAATGTCATTACTTACATTTGATTTTAGAGTAAAGACACATCCTTCAATACTGTTTTAATGTACTTTAGTTTTATCATCTAATAAGAAAGGATAAAACCAATCTGTTAGAATTTTATATTTAGTTTTCTCTACCAGTAATGTAGTGAAGCCAGCTTTAATATTTATAAATATGTTAGGGAAACCATTTTGAACAGTTCTTCACAGAATAATTTCTTCAAAGATTAGGTTATTAATAATGAATATGTCTTGCAAATCTAGTAAAGTAGTCAACCTATATAATTTCTTCTTATAACAGAAGTTGCAAAGCAGTTTAAAATGGAAGTGAAATAAGCATGCTAAAGAGTTAAAATGATGGTGATATTATAGTTATTTTAATTCTAACATTTAATCATAGTATTTTTATACTAAAGTGTTCTTGCATTTTGGGTAGGCAGCTCAGTACATTTTCCAAATTCCTTCTCCTTGTTATGCTGTTATTCTTTTATCAACTTTACTTGAACATTTCCTGATGTTTTCCATCATAAGAATGGACAAGACAATTCTAGCAGGATGAAAGTCCCTTTGAGCTCACTATGTGTTTCTAGCATGGTTTATATAGTTCTTAGCCTAATTTTAGCTGTAATGGGTTACTTCACCTTCTGGAGTCACTTCTTCATACAGAAGAACCTATCACTTACATGTAGAAGCCAAAATATGTAAAATACAGTGAATGCAGAAAATTTCCTGATATGTCAAAGGGATCCCTGGGAGTAGTAAGTTTTGGAATCTTTACTATGTGAGACTGGTCACTATACATAAAGAAATTTTCAGCCTTGCTTTGTCATAAACACAAAGGTGGCTAAGAGTTAAGTTAAATTAAGTTAAAGTCCCAGACTTCATTATCCCAGAAATCAAACTATTGTTTTCTGTGACAGACTTGTGACAAAATTCATGCACATGAAAATGTCTAAGTGCCATTGAGTGATAAGTCCTAACAAGTTCTGTAGATCATAAACAGAGAAAACCCTGAAGAAATAAAGATGTATTTGTTCTCAGGAGAACTGAGAAAATGTATCCTATAGAGGCTTCCTATGCTGCATGCAAGCACATCTTTTTCTAATCTATTAATACCTGTTGTTGGCCAGGATGTTACTCACTTTACTTATTCATAGGGTCCAATGCCTCATATGAGAAGAGTGAGTAAGATCTGAATCATTTTCCATTATCTTAGGGCCAAATTCTACATAAATGTCAAGACCTAATGTATCTGGATCTGAACTGCAGAATTTTGGATTGTTTCTTTACCTTGTGAGGTCAGCTGCTCTACCTAGCTCTTCACTGTGTAACCATCATGGCTTGGCCCAGCTAGCACAGAAGCACCATGACAGTCTCTTGCTCGGTGCCTTCATTCACCCTCACCCTCGTTAGGATGGCAGAGGCCCCAGCAAAATGGGGGTAAAAAGATAAGCAAGGTTGTTGTGGATTAAGACAAGGGCAGGAAGGGCTCACTGCCAATTATGGTTCCGGGCAAAACAAACTCCAGTACTTAACTTGGAAAGTAGGAAAGTTTATTCTACAAGAAACAGAACAGAATAAAAGCAAAAACTGAGTAGGATGACGAGAAAATTACAACCAGCACTTTACAATCTCCTTCCCCCATCCCTCCTTTCTTCCCGGGCCCAGCTCACTGCTCCCCATCCCCCCCACAACAGCTCAGAAGGGCAGGGAATGGAGGATGTAGTCAGTCTCTCACAGATGGGCTCTGCTGCCATCTCTTCTCAGATGAGGATGACTCCTGGCATTCTTCCCCTGCTCCGATACAGGGTCCCTCCCATGGGACACAGTCCTTAACAAATTTCTCTGGTGTGGGTTGTTCCCAGCAGCTGCGACTTCTGCCAATACAGGGTCCTTCACACGGGACAGAGTCCTTAGTGAATATCTCTGGCATGGGTTCTTCCCCACAGTTGTAGCTTCTGCAGATACAGGGTCCCTTTCACAAGACATGGCCTCTTCTGGGCACAAGTTTAATGAGCTTCTTTATTGTAGATTCCTCCCCACAGTTACAACTCCTGTGAATTTTTAGTCCCTTTCTCGGGACATGGCCTGCATAGTTTTAATCAAGAGAATCACTGCCCCTTGATCGGAGTCTATAGTGAAGTGATTGTGTCCCTCCTATGGGACACGGCCTTTTCCAGCCATAATTACTACCCCTGACTCAGCGCCTTTAATGAAGTGAGTCACTGTCCCTGTTTCGAGATTCTTAGCAAAATGAGTCTCTGCCCCTGATACAGGATCACTATCAAAATAAGACTCTACTGCTGATGCAGGATCTTTAAAGAAATGCAAACAAATCTAAGCTTCACCAGTTCTCTCCACAGAATGCAGGGGAGTCTCTGCTCTGGTACATCTCCTCCTCTCTTTCCTCACTGACCTTGGAGTCTACGTGGCCATTTCTCCTACTCTTCCTTCTCCTTGCACCACCACCAGCCAGAAAAGAAGAAGGGACAGAAGAAAGAAGAAACAGGAAGAAGCCTCCTCTTCCAACTTCTTAAAAAGTTATCATGGAGGTGTCTAATCGGCTCAGCCCCAGAAGTGGGTCTGGCTCAGAGCTGGGGAGAGTTGCAAAAAACTTCTTACAGGAGCCATCTTTACAGCTCCTTCCCCCTTACCAGAAAAGGCTGTCATGTCAAACCATGACAGTAGTTTAGAAAATCAAATATAAAAAAAATCAAAATTAGATATGTAAAAAGGAATGGCTTGTCCTTTACCAGACCATACTCCAGGGGACTCTATATCTCACACAAGTAAATCTCATAGTTCTGTCACATTTTTTTACCCAACCTAAGGAATAGCAGGTTAAATCCATAGTTTGGAAGACTATCTAATGACCTTACAAATATTCACTAAAAAAACCAAAAAAAGAATCTAATCCAAAATATTTTCTGCAGACACATGATAATTTTCTATGTTGTACATTTAGAGGGAGGTGTAATCTGTATTTGTAGAAGAAATCCTGAAAATATGACCCAGTTGTACATTACAATTCTAGAAAAACAGAAGGCAGATACAAAAAGTTAATTCAAAAGATCAATTTTAACAGGAATTATGGCATCTTGGGGTGTATTATGCTGCATTCTTTTTAACATATTTCATTTATCAATAATATTACACAAGATTTTTTTTATATACTAATTTTTTTGTCATACTAATTACGCTATTGACAACAGTTCTATCAGTGATTTATGGTTTCCCAGAATATCTTTTTAGAAGTGATAAACAATACTGTTACTTTTGTAATTCATGGAATGATTTGTAAGTACAGCTTGGAAATCAGCTGCAGTATTTGTGGCTGATGTTCATAATTATAGTTTCTGTAGTTTTATGTGGTGGGGTGAGAATATATTGTAGCTTGTAGAGGCACACTTAAAAGCTCAAACGTTTGTCTTCTGTTTGGCACTATTTGGATGTTTGGTATCAGAGAGGAAAAATAACATACTTGAAAAACAAATAGGAAAAGAGACTGAAAACTAGGGTGGAAAGCTTGGAAATAAAGCTAGTAATAGTAAACTTCTCTCTGGGACAGCAGTAACTCTATTAAGCATATCTTGCATGCTTCTATTTTGTACAATCCCTTCTTTACAATACAGAGGAAGAGGAGGAAAGGGATGACAAGGCAAGGCAACACAATGCAGGGGAAAGGAGGGGAAGGCAGAGGAGAGGCAAAAAGCAAGAAAGTGTAAGTTCATTGGACTCTTATATGTTTCTAGACAGATATGAAGAACAGAGAGGATTCCTTAATAGCTCAGAGGATAAAAGCAGTAACTGCATTGTATGCTTGTCTTCTATATAGAGAAAAATAGCACTGTATGCTGTAGTTTTGTCTGCCTTCTGTATTCTCAGTAAGAAAGCTGATACAAAAGTGGAAACAAAGGAACAAACACAAGGACTTAAGTGATTTATGTGATATTGAGGGGGAAGATCTGTGAGAGTGTTTGACTCACAAATCATTTAACCAAAGGGCAAGAGCATGCAGTAATACATTGTATATGACTACACCAGTGATGCTCATACATTGTTAAATACATCTGAATCATGTGAAATTATTGTGTGTGCATGAGTTTATTTTAATTTGCAAGAGGATTTTCAGTCAGTTCTATGTTAGAAATTTTTCCAGATAACTACAGCTGCTTAGTGCTTAGCAATTCTGGGACAGTTTCCTTTGTTTTTTGTTGTTGTTGTTTCCATAGGAGGTAAATCATACACTATCATATACTTTGCTATTTACTAAGAGTCAGGCTATGTTTTCATGGTGTTGACTTTTTTTTCTTTTTATTTGACCAAAGTAAATAGATGTGGCACAGTTGAGGAAGGAATTTTTGTAGGAAGCAATGAAGAGACAGACTTCTGCATCAGTGGAAAAGAAAAGCCATCTGACACAGCTCCTTATAGTAATATAGATGGGCTTACAACTACATATGTACTAAGCATTCTTCTTGAACTCCTGGTGTGTCTCCTGTAGTTTGGAACAACATACTGCCTATTGTCCATTAGATTGGATATTCTATACAAGAGATGGATTAAAAAAGAAAAAAGAAAGAAGGGCAGGAAGAAAAGCAGCAGGAACACATTTTTTTTTGTGTTGCTGAGTTTTTCTTCCTGCAAAAAGAAAGCAAGTGGCCTTTTATTCCCATTGCTGCCTATGGCACTTTCCTCAATGTGGATCCCATTAATTTTAACACACTGGTCTTGCCAGTATTGTATATTCAAGCTCTCACCTCATTTTTGGTGCCTTTTGGTGACCTGCAGACTTATAAGAGGAAGCAGGACGTAGCTTCACAGGATAATACAGGGCAAAAACTCAAAGTAAGTGAGAATTTTCTGCAGAAATTATAGATTGCTGAAAATATTGTGAAGCAAGGCAATACTTTCCTTTCTACATTCATCTTCATTCAGTTTACAGTCAGTAAGGAGAAAGGCTTTTGAGCTTCTTCCCACTTTTTAAATAGTCAGAACTTGTAATGATAAATAAAATTCTTATTCAAGTAATTAAAATGTAATTCGCAAACTTAATGGAATAAAAAAGGGCAAATATTCCTTTGCCGTTTTCTTCAGTGACTTTCTGTGTGTTAAAAATGTTCTTCTTTCCATGCTTAATAAATGTGACCAAAGTGGCATTTAAATAGGTTTTCTGTTAGGTAATATCGATGATCGATGACTAATAACCATACAACATTCTAGTTCAAGAAACACTTAGACAGTTTTATAATAGAAACACATGATTACATATTAATTGGAATGACTGAGTTCTAAGCAATCTCTTTTTCTAGGTAAAAAGTCTTTTTCTTTATTCCTGGTTCCTAATATACAACTTAACATTATATTTTCATTAAAATTACATTTTCAATAACAGGAAGTCAGAACAGTTGAGATTTTAACCCCAAATTTTATCTGCTTTTCCTGAGATTGCATAGGACTATAAATTATGTTGAGTAGAAAAAAAGTGGAAGAAAAAGCTGAAATATTATTCTGCATAAAACTCCAGATTATTTTTTTATATTTGATTAAAAGTATTCTTTCACAGTTCACAAGGGGAGACCTCCTGTACAGAATGGAACACAATTCTTTTTTTATGGAGATCAGTACAAATAGGCATTTACTGCCTTTCTGTGTTGCCCTGAAAGTCTTCAAAGATGTGATCTCTGAATGTCAAATACTTTTCAGATCACCAGAAAGCAACATATGCCATAAAAATTTAGCATAAATATTCATTACTTAAACTGAATATAATTTAACTGGACATTTTACAAACTATTTTGCATTCTGCCAACCACATCTCTTAGTTTTCTGAAAGAATATGCTTGTAATTTTTTTAACTTCTGTATGATTTACTCCACACAATTCCAAAGACAAATAAAAATTTATAATCCGCTGTAGTAGGCGTCCGGAAGATCTCGGATTGTAACGCAAGGGGTGAAGAGGAAGTGAGAGGTCTGGCACAGGGCAGAGATAGAGGAGGTGCTTATGCCAGCAGATATAAGGGCATAACATAAACAATAAGGGGGGACGGAGAGAGATGGAGACGGACAGAGATGGAGACAGAGCACCATCCACACCGTGTGTGCAGTGATCCTTTCCCTCGACTGTCGGAGAGCTGGGAGATCAGTCTGAACCACCACGTAGTGTTGCCTGCAACAGCAACAATCCGCCTCCCCTAAGATTAATCAACAGGGAACATACAGCGTTAACTCTCCCCTCCCTTTTCTTCCTGCCATTTTCCATCCTGCATAGTTCCTTTAATACTTGAGGAAGGAGAACATCTCTAGCCATAGGGAAAGAATTGTCCTTGTGAGAGAGCCATGAAAACTGCAATTGTTCTATCACCTTTTATGATGGACAAATTATAACGCATAGTGATATTTCTAAATTCATGACAAAAAATAAAACTTTTCTCACACTTACAGCAGTTGTGCTGAAGAAGTGATGGAAGCAGGGATTGCTGACATGTCCATAGCCTCCACATTATCATTGTTTCATAAATACATGTTTCTTGTCACATGACACATTCCCCTCCATCACCTTCCCAGCATGCATATTGTATCTATACTTACTGCTGTATAGGAAAGAGTTTTAGTTCCTCAGTCAAAAAAACTCACACAACTGAAATGATTATGCAAGAATAATTTGCAAAGGTAGATATATTTTTTATTCTATATGGGACCAGCTAAAGTTCAATATCTACTTCAACTAGCTAAAACAATGTTGCTAAGCTATATTCAAGTTAATCATTCAGTATTACTAGCCTCATAAATATGGTTGAGTTAGAATGCCAATGAATGTATCATTGGTATTTCTTTCAAGCATAGTATATTACATCTCAATAGGTTTTTATGCAGTTCTCCTGCCAGCTGAAAAAAGATGGTAAGCAAATATTCACTAAAATTGTGTATTAGTTAATTTATGACGCTGACAGTACTGACATCCTTCAACAATTTCTTTACTGGCTTGCACTTTACAACCAATTTGTAATAAACCTGATTTCATTGCTGATTTGTGAGGCTTATGAGAAATTAACAACAGAAAGTGAGAAGAAGCTGTATATCTTAGGATGTGATATAACTGCCTGTACATATTAGCTTCAGTTTAGCGAACTGCTTCCTGAAAAATTCTTGTGTATTAGAAATTACAGAGCATTTTCCACGTGCCTCAGGAACTAAATGATTTTTTGTTTTTCATTAATAATTATTAAGCAACTATAAAACACACTAAAAAAGCAGTTTGGTTTCTCCTAGTCAGAAGAAATGCTGAATATTTTTCCACATCAGGTGACAAATATCTACATTAGAAAGGTCATGGATAATTCTTTGATAATCCTTTCCCTAACTTCTCCCTGACTGGTGATGATTATCCTGGTTTACCACAGACCTTTGTATACCTGAGAACATAGCAGCTATGTAACAAGCTCAATGTCAGGTGCTTCAAAGAGCAGATCCTCAGTTTAAGTGTCAGGGATCTTCCATGGTACTCATAAACACCACTAGCACTGAAGTTCATTCTTGGATTCACAGAAATTGTTGCATTTTTCTTGGATGGATCTTGGATGAAAATGCTGAACTGATCTATTTAAATATGCATGTAGTGACAGGGTTGTTTCTTGAAGTCCTTGCCTGAAACCCAATCAGATCTAATCATATTCAGCAAGTAAACATTTTTCACAGTAAAATTAATACCTTGCTTCTCCTGACCAAGATAAAAAAAGCATGTTTTGGATGGCAGTGGAAAAGGTTTTCTGAAAATTAAAGCAACAAAAGTGAAGTAAAGAGAGATTCTGTCAGATAAAGACTTGTTTTGTCTCTTACATTCTGGCAATTATGTGTTCAGATGCTTATATATTTTTGTTAAAGGACAGAAAATTTATTTACAAGTGAAAACAAATTTCAAGGCTTTGACTTTTTTTGATATTGCTGGGTTTTTGTGTGGAGCAATAAAAATGAATGCAAACCAAATAAACAGAAAAAAAACCCACCCCAGAACATCAAGACAAAACACCAGTTTCCTCACTGTTTCTGTCTTCTATATTCTCTACAGCAGTACTCCTTTTCTGAGACTCATTCTCGTTTATAAAATATCTCAGTATACATCAAAATGTTACTTTAATTTTTCCAAAGCTTTATGGTGTTATCACCACAAATCAGGGGCATTATCACAAGCTAGAAATGAGGCAGTAAGAATGGCAGTTGTACAAGACAGTATTTCAAGAATGGCCTAAAAAGGCACTCTTAATTAAGTGCAGTTCTAGTGTCCAACTTTCTGAGCTGCTGTCCACAAAAAAGACAAAACAATGGAAGGCACAGGCTATTTCATACAGAAATATTGTGCCTTTTGGCAGGAAAAACAGGCAAGGTGTAGAATACAAAAACATCCCCAACAGACTGGCACTTATGTTCGAGCAGTAGTGTGAAATACATTTTTTTAAGTTCTTTTTTTCCAGAGAGGGTACAGCATATAATTATTATCTGATACTGATGGATTTTCTCCTTAATAATTAGTGACCACGACACTCATCATCTCAGTCATCACTTTGTTAGGAAAGAAGGCTCTCTTTCAGTACCTCAAGCCTGTATTTAAATGAGAGAAAAGAATGAACATCAACATCTAGTCTTTGAATTTATAGCCCATACATGATTCACGACCGAAGTATCAGCTGTAATTATCACAGTCAAAACTAATTACTTTGATGACCCAGAGTCACTGTATATATGCATTTTCATATTAAGTAGAAAAATATTAGTAGTATATGGAGTAAAAACCCCTATATCTTAATTTCCATCTCATATAAACCCAGAAGTGTTGCAGACAGGGATCAAAATCCCAAAAATATTGCTGCTGAAAATGTATTAAGTGTGATGTTCCTGTTCTCTTGACACAAGTTTGATGGCTCCTTCACCTCTGTTTAGTAACCTAATAATCTTTCCAAACTTCACAGGGGATATGAGTTCTTTATCAGGCTTAAGTCATACTGGAGTAAATTCAGGAAGAAATCCAAGCTGCTGTTTGCATTAATGCCATCAGCCTCATCTATCTAGTAATGCTACACAGAGCAAATAAACATAATGGAATCAAATTGGGTGAGAAATTTCTTGCTGTTGCTGTGGACATTCATAGTTTCTAAGATTATTGGCTGGATATTGCATTCATGCAAGACTATTTCTTCATCTCTCTACACATGGGAAATAAGCAGCCTAGTAACTCTGAAGTCTATGAATTACTTTAGACTCCTGTGCAGAAATCGTTCAAGATTATTCTTTGTCTTTCTGTAATCCATTTAATCAAATAAAATCAGGAAAACCAACAGATTCCATAGCTGAGAGAAGCATTTGGTCACTTAGGAAAAGCTGTGCAAGGTTACTGGGTGATTCTTTGTCTTTGCATAGCCAAATAAATTTTTACCACACTTGCCATAATACAAGTTTGCAGATTGTCACTATTACCAGAAAAAGAAATAAAATAATTAGGAATTATTTTAAAATACACTCAGGGAACAGGTAAAACAACACAAATGCATTTTTTAAAAAAAAATTGTTGTTACTATACTGAACTGCTCCATCTAGGGTCCAGTGAAATAGCTTGAAAGAATTTATATTAATCAGTCCAATTGATGTAGATTCCTAAAGAGTGATGCTAATTAAAGTTAATGCTAACACTATTCTCAGAAATAAAGGTTGAAGCATATTACATCTGTTTTTATCCATAGTATAATTCCACTTACTTCGCTGTTTGCAACAAAGAAATGCACCATTACTTAAACTACAAATAAGAAGCTGCCATCATAAATAAATCACAGATCATTCTTCATGTATTTTTCCTTGCCTATAACTGATTAATACAGAAATATTCTCTATCGTGATTAACAATACATCATATTTAATGGATTTTGATTGTTTACCAGGTATTTTCTAAGTATACATAAGAATTAATAGAAGTGTCTGAGTCAACATAATCTGATCTGCTCTCTGACAAAGATTTTATGAATGTACTTTAGTTTCTATTATATGGAGAACAACGTGTATTTGCTTTGTTTACACGCCTGATATGACCATCAGCAGTAATGTACAGAAGCAGAAACAAGGCTTACAAAAACTTACACTCCATAATCTTCTATTAGCACTCATTGCACTTACAACTACAGCATTTCATTTATCAGTAGCAAATCCCTTCGTAATAATAACTTCAGAATATGTGTTCATCTAGGATACAATGCTACAAATGAAATTCAAACTGGAGAGAAAAAAAGAAAATTTATTTCTAAGTCCAAAGTTGTCAGAGAAAAAAGAGGCATTTTAATCTGAGAAGTCACCTCTGCTGTATTATTAAATACTCAAAAGAGGTCTATTCAATATTGCAGTTGTAAATTTGAACATAGCCAGAAAGCCAGACAGAAATATATTTCTGCAGATCTTTCCAAAACAAGTAATAAAAAGAGTGCTTTAATTGTCTTCCTCTCATTGCTCTTAGAGCCTGCAAAGAAAACTGAAGTGAAAAAGGGTGCTGCAGAGAGTGCAGGAGAAAAGGTAAATTTGAGAGCATTTTTTAAAAACAGGTTTAGCGGCGAGTGGAGAATTAAGGTTCTCTTATTACCACAATAGAAAATGCTCATAAAATGTTATTCATATTGCCTTATTGGTCTTTTAGTTATGCTCAGTACAACATTAGAGTAACATCTGATACACTGTCTCCTGTGACAATTTTCCCACTGGTTTTGAGGCTGTTTCTTAAGCTGTCATCTAGAAATTTTTTCTTTCTCTATTTTTATTCTGGAACATCACTGTTTCATTTCACTCTTACCAAAGTTATCAACAGAGAATAAGAAATAAATTGTCAAAAGATATTATCTATCAACTTGTTCCTGTTACACTCTGGAAGGAAGTTGTGAAGATCACATGTTGGTGTATTATTTTAATTGATAATTATTTCTTCGAATTTGTCTTTCAGTCAAAAAATAAGACTGTGAGGACTCTCTGTGTCTGTGCATATAAATGCTATATGAGATTCTCTAAATGAGAAGGAGGAAAGAATAATTTGTAGTCATTTAGCAATAGTGTACTTAGGTGAGACAACATGTTTCCTTACCCTGTAGCCTTGCAATTACTTTGTCCTTCATGGACTCCTTGTCCATGAGGAATTTCTTAGTGACTTCCAACTTTTCTTTCTGTAAGACACATCCTCGCTCAGCTCTTGCCTTGTATATTTTGCCTCTATTATCAAATCAACAATCAAATGAGAAGCAATGCTTTACCAATGTGTGTTTGTATAGAAATGTGGGCAGAGTAATGTCAACACAACTGCTCCTTTGTTTTTCCTTTCTTCTTGGAATGCCTTAACAGGAACAGCTGAATTAATCAAGTCTGGATCATTGGTTAAAGGACAGGCTTAAGAATAAGAGAACTAAGCTAAGAAACTGATAGTAACTGGCAATCAGCTGTGTAAAGATGCTCATTACTGCACAGTAGCTTATATTTAGACATGCATATTATAAATATCTATATCTTTTTTGATAAATTGAAGTTCAGGATGATGATTTTGACCTTCTCAGAACACCTCTAAATCCACAGAACTGGAGATATTTATCATAGGCACTTATTTCTGTATATCCTGCAAAGTGGCTTACAGAAATTTTCTACTATATTTACATAAACTTGAATTTCACTTTTCCATGGTACTCTTATAAAATTCTTTCTCACATCTAGAAATTCAAAAAGAGGTAAGACTTTTACCACTGCCCTCAAAAATTTTCTACTAAAAGTCTACCAGTCTTTAAAACAACAATATCACATTTGATTGATTACCTTTCTACTTCAATCTTTTGATTTTTAAACAAACAAAACAAAACAAAAATCCCACAAACCCCCCACTGTGTTTTCCTTACTAAAAGTCTGTGCACAACCTTAGCTGGCCTCAAAGGTAAGAATGATGTTCCCAGCTACGCAGGGAGTTTGTGAATTTCTGTACAGGTATATACCTTCAATCTTAACCCTTTCCAAAATATAAGAACTTTCTTAATCTCAAGATTGCTTATATCACATAGTGTTCTTACCTTTAAAATCTCTGAGTAGCTATGTAGCAGAATACATAATTGGAAACAAACATGTTAGTTAATATTCAAAACTATTTTACTGTGAGAGTGATGGAACAGCGCAACAGGCTGCCCAGAGGGGTTATGGAGTTTCCTTCCTTGGAGGTCTTCAAGACCCACCTGGACATATTCCTATGCAACCTGACCTAGGTGAACCTGCTTCTGCAGGGGGGTTGGACTAGATGATCTCTAAAGGTCCTTTCCAAACCCTACCATCCTATGATTCTATGATTGTATTCAAGAATGACTGAATCCATGCTTTTCTTAAAGGTCTTCCTAAATTATTATAGTGCAATGATAGTTTTCCAGAATAACTACTGAGCTTAATTTTTTAAAAATTCCTGTTCTTTCTGTAGTAACACTTCCTTTACAGAATGGAACTTTAAATGAGGTTGACTGACAATTACGAAATACAGGCTTTTGTGAACACCTTGTAACATATCAATGTATTAGGACTCAAAATTATAAAGATAGTGCTAAAAATTCCTTTGTGCACAATGAGGATAAAATATAGTATAACTTACCAGTGGGAAAACTGAAATCAGTTCAAATTTCTATGCCAACATACATACTATTTTTCAACATCATACATTGGTCAACTCATTGCAAGTTTCTTGTCTCATCCTTGCACTAAACATGGTCATCTCACTGTTGATCAACACAGGACATTGCATCTTACACTAATCCATCTAAAATTTTCAATAGGTATGGAAGCCATCAAAAATGGCTTTCAAAGGCTATTTCCAGAATATTTTCAGAGGGTTCTACACTTGCTTTGAGTTATATCCAGGAGCGAACATCTGGAATAACAAGTATACACAGGAAAATCAATTGTTTGAACTCTTGGGTTTTTTTCTGTCTTGGAAGGTACTGGCATTAGAACCAGAAGACAATTGAAGCTGTTGGAGGGCAGCAATCCTTATAGTTGGAGTGTCTGAGTTTTAAACATGCATTTCCATCCCATTGCTATTTTTCATGCCTAAATCCACATTCCTGTACTTTCTGATACTTGGCCATTGTCTTCCTAGGCATCTTGTATTTCATAACTATTGTTAATCAGCAGTGTGTATGACTTAATTTCAAGGCAATCTTTAATGACCTGAAACACAATTCAACCTTATAGCACACATGAACAACATCAATGAAGCACATTTTTTCTCCTATTCTTCTCTATTTTTTGATGATTCTAAAGCTATACATAATCATCTAATCGGTTTAATTTTTTTCTCTTTAACCTCTCATCTACTAGTTTCAGCACTGTGAAAGGGATTATTTTTTATACATATACTGAAAGGCTGCATCTATTTTCTTACTAATAACATCACTGAAGTTGTTTTTTTTCCTGTTTTTAAGAAAAAACGTGATGAGCCTCCAAAGACACAAGTGGAAACACTCCTTTCCAAACCCTATCTGAAACTGGAACTAATTTTATCAATTTAAAGAGAGAATATCTAAAAAATATCTTATCTACTGTTCTGTTCTTTTCAAAGTTATTAATACCTGTAATAAAATCTGTATTTTGGTGTGTTAATCTGTAAACTATTCTGTTCTGGAATTCTGTTTGTCACACTGCCAATTTATACATTTTCTTGAAGTGTATTTTTTAATCTAGCCCTTTCTAGTTATAAGTAATGTAAATGGCACCTGTGTGTTCAACCAACTTAATTAATATAGAATTCATGCCTGCCTCATAGATTGTCACTAAATGTATGCAGTGAAGTTGAGGGCAAAGGAATTTCTGATGTGTAATTTGTAATTATCTAATTGAATTGCTAAATGTAATCATCTTTAGTTTTCTTTTGTGGTCAGTACTGAGCAAGAGGGCAGTTTAAAGTACTTAAAGTAGGCTTCTCCTTTGTTTTGCCAAGTGAAAGTTAACTATGTAGGAAGCCTAAATGTGAGATTTGTCTGACTAAAAGCAGATAGGAAAAGCTGAGTGGGAGAAATAGGGAGGAAATCTTCTCTTTCTAAACAGCTTGTCTGTAATAGACCTAATGAATCACTTTCTGATTCTCCCATTGACCTTAAAGAGAAGCCTAAAGTGATTTGCTTAAGTGTATATGCCTATAGCATATGTTGTGAATCTCTAAAGTTGGGTGAGATTAATTCTACCCTAGCCTCCTAATTTAGGTTATTAAATTTAGCCAACAACTTCATGTGTAGCTCTGGGGTATCTAGTAATTAACTTTTTTTTTCAAGTGTACTGCTGTCATGGTGTTGGCCTATCCAGGGACAAAAGACCATGGTTTGACTCACATACCACAGACTTGAGAATTCCTGAAGGGCAGGGAGGGCTGAATTGCTGCTTATTTTCTGGGACAAAACAGACCATGCTACTTGGCTTGGGGAAGAAAACAGAAAATAATTTAATCCACCATCAACTAAAATATAACCATAAAACCCCCAACAACACAGAGTGGTACGACGATGAAGAGCACAACCATCCCTTTAAGACCACTTTCTCCCCTCTTCCCAGGCTCAGAGCCTCGATCCCAGTGTCTTCATCTCTTCCCCCATTGAACACCTCAAGGGGGCAGAGAATGAGGGTTTCAGTCAGTCTATTCCCAATAGCTTCTGCCATTTGTCTCTCCTCAGGGCAGGTGGACTCCACACCGATCCTCCCTGCTCCTCCATGGGGTACCTCACACATTCAACAGCCCTGCACAGGCCGCTCCAAAGGCTTGCAGCTCCTCTCCGCCTCTTGTGTGGATCTGCTCTACCACCCACAGGCTCTCCAGCACAGCCTGTGCCATGGTCACCTCCTCAAACAGGTTCTCGCCTGTCTGGGCACACTCACACAGAGCTGCTGAGGGCTCTCTGTCCTGCCATTGCCCTCCATGAGTTGCGAGGGTACAGTCACGACTCTCACCACAGCTTGTAGAGGTGTCTCTGGTCTGGTGCTCGTCCTTCCTTCCTCCTTCTCTGACAGTGGGATCTGCATGGTCACTTCCATCTTGTACCACTCCTACACCTCTCCCCTAGCACTTCAAATTCCTGTCCTTAAATAGTGATTACAGAGGTGTCAGATTGGCCCAACCAGGCCATAGGTGGGTTTAAACCCAAGAGCAGGGGGAAAGTCCAAGAACTCTTTATTGGGTCTTCACTGCAGTCCCATCCCCCTGTTACCAAGCAAAAGAGTCGCCTTGCAAAACCATGAAAACTATTTTCTTTGTTACCTTCCAGACTTCAAAACACCGTTCATTAGTTTTCAGGTAGCAAAAAGAATTTATCAAATACATTTTACCCCAAAACTCATCCATACTTCTTCCATACCTGTAGCTCCCATTCCATATTCACACCAGATAGCCATCCAGATGCATGTAGCCAAAGGTGTTTATCTATCAAAGAGTCTGCAATTTCTGTTTAATGCTTGCAAAATTCATTGTTACCTGACAAAGTAAATGCATAGCTCTTGTTCAAAGGTTACAGCTGGTCATCTTAATCTCACTATACCATCCAGAAACATTTTAGTTATATCAAGCCTTCAGTTTGAATAGCTGATCCAGATAGTTTTGAAATTAAGTTATCAAGCCAACAGTGTCTCCTTCTGTTATAAGAGCCATCCTGAGATCAACAAAGAGACAAGACTCAGTGCGGGGGGATAGCCGAGGGAGCTGGGGCTGTTTAGCCTGGGGAAAAGAAGTCTCAGGGTAGGCCTTATCACTCTCTACAAGTATCTGAAAGGAGGTTATATTGAAGTGGGTGTTTGTTTCTTCTCTGAAGTTATAAGGAATAGGAGAAAAGGACATGACCTCAAGTTGTACCAGAGGAGACTTAAATTTGATATTAGAAAAAATTTCTTCTCCGAAAGACTTATGATTCTATAAACCTAAATATTAACCAGGTAGGAAAATTAAGACCAAAAAATGATAAAAGCTCAGTTAGGCCAAGCCTAAGTAACAAGAAAAGGCAGTGGTGTAGAGAGGCTACAGCCCAAAGCCTAAAAGGCCAGTGACATAACAGCTTTTAACATGTGTTCTAGATTCCTGAGATATACCAAAGCCTGACGGCTTTGTAGTTCACTTGCAATGTCCACACAGTCAGAGCTCTCAACAGGACTATTACTGGACGAGTTTTTGGATGCAATGGGAAAACATTAGTGCATAAAAAGTACATAAATACTATAACTATACGTTACTTTGCCTGGAAACAAGGAAGATCCACGGAAAAACCTACTGAGATGGCTACTGGAGACAGCTCACAATAGTGTAGGAAATTGGACAATCACACAGATGGTAGTGGTGGCAAACAAAATAGGAACGTGTTGCCGGCAACTTCCGACAACTTCTATCCGGTCAGTGACCACGAGGACCAGCCTGCGTCCTCGGGCCAAATGAGCACTGACATCTATGAGATGGATGCAGCAAATGGCGTTTATTGCGCGGTTACTTCAGTTTATATACCCTCCTATCACTATCGCGCGCATGCTCGGGGAGGTCCCTACGTCTTTCCGTACATCGCGAGATCTTCCGAGCGCTGATCCCTACAGGAACGGAAGCTGAGAGGACTCTTATATAAACATTATGAGACGTTGTGTCATCTTTTTCTAATAGAGTTCTACCTTGTCTCAGAATCTGTAAATTTTGGTTTGTATCTCAGTATTCCAATATCCACTGTATTCCAGTGCATATTTAGTATAGCAACATACTGATCAATATGAAATAGAAGTTTGAAAAAATCCAAAATATATCATTTTGTTGATATTTTGTAAGTATTATCATAATATACTTCTAACATTTTAAAATAATTTTGACAAACAACAGATCACCGTTTCTCAGTACAACTTATATTGGCTTCTTCTTGGCAATATATATCAACAATCTTCACTGCTTTTTTTTCTTTTTTCTTCTTTTCAATTATTCATAATGCTCTACTAATTGTGAGATCATTTTCTTGTTTATAGAAGTATATCTCTAAAATGAAGACAGGAATCAAAATATATACTTATAATTTGTGAATGGCGAATGCTTCTACTAGTAATGCAAAATTTTTTACCTGTGTAGAATTCTACATAATCAAATGACACATAATTAAAATAACACCAATTTGAAACAAACTAACCTTTCATCTGTCTGGAGGAAACAGATTTCCCTCAGCAGCTGACATCATATGTAGAAGCAAGACACACTTGCCTTGTGTGTCTTTGAAAGGGCAAAATGAAAATGTGACTGTTTCTTAACTGCCGTCATACCTGAGCTGTCCAAGCAGGAAAAGTGCAATCCACATGTGTGCATCATTTTGTGGGTTGTAACTTCTACAGGTACTGGCAATGAAAACGCCATGGAACAGTGCCATCAAACCACTTACACAGAGAAGCATTCAGGGCTGTGTTGTTGTTTAGCCCCAGTTGGCAACAGCATTACACAGCCACTTGCTCACTCTTAGTGCAATGGGAGAGAGAATCAGAAGGGTAAAAGTAACACTCATGGTCTGAGGTAAGAACAGTGTAATAGGTAAAGTCAAGCACACAAGCAAAGCAAAACAAGGAATTCCTTCACCATTTACAATGGGCAGGAAGGTGCTGAGCTATTTCCAGGGCAGCAGGGCTCTGTCATGTGTAATGGTTTCTTGGGAAGACATATGCCATCACTCCGAACATCCCCTCCTTCTTCCCCTGGCTTTATATGCTGAACATGACATCCTATGGTATGGAATGTGCCTTTGTTCTGTTGGGGTCACCTGTCCCGGCTGTGTTCTCTCCCAACTCCCTGTGTCCTCCCAGCCCACTCGCTGGTAGAATGGTGTGAGGAGCAGAAAAGGCCTTGACACTGTGTAAGCACTGCTTTACAATAGTGAAAAATGATCTGTTATCAATGACAGTTTTTAGCCCCATGCTAGCTACTATGAAGAAAATTAACTCTCTCCTACTCAAATCCAGTACAGGCTGCAAAACTGCAGCTACTCTGTACGCAAAGCTCCCACATAGTAATTACTCACATCTCATTGAAGTGGATAAGTCAAACCGTTTGCTTCTTTCACTGCACAAAATGTGTGCTGCCAGGATGATGAGAGAATCAGTCACTGTAAGGACCAGAAGTTTTAAAACTGTTTATCACTCTAGTGGTAACTGTAGCTATTGCTCTAGACCACCGCCCTTAAGGAGCTAGAAAAGTTGCTTCTACTGTAGTACAAACAGCCCAGAAACTGACTTGCGTTTTCAATATGTAGGAGTAGGGTAAGGATGTTGTACAAGCCATAGTACTGTTGTGACAAGGTATGCCTTGATTAGCTGAAAGATTTAGGTGTGGATCTCAGCTTGGGGAAGGAAAGCAGGATTATACAGGAGGAGTAAAGGGAAATATCAATGACTGTGGGCTACAGACTGGAAACACTGACTGAAGGAAAATGGATCAGTGACTGGATCAACAGGCCAAGGCCAATCGCATCAGGTTCAACAAGGTAAAGAGTTGGGGTTCTGCACGTGGGCCACAACAACCCTACTTCACTAAGAAGATCATTTAAATGCTAGAACAAGTTGCCCAGGAAGGTGGTGGAGTAATTGTCCCTGGAAATATTTAAGATGCATAGATGAGGTGCTGAGTGACATGGTTTAGTGATAGACTTGGTTGGCAGTGTTAGGTTAGTGATTGGACTTGAAGATCTCGGAAGTCTTTTCCAACCAAAATTATTATAGGATTCCATAATTCTATGATTCTAAAATGGTTAAGAAGATAGAAGATAGCATGTTAAGATGATGGATGAAGCATGTTAAGATGGGCAGAACTCACACTGGGGCTGGAAATTGTATATATATATATAAAGTATATATGCACGAATGTGTAATTTTTTAGTATTTTTTGCTATAGAATATTATTGTCTTTGAATAGATTTGTCAATAGCTGTTAGAACCATTCAGCAACAGTTTTCTTTATCACACAAACTAAAAATTGTATCGTCACTCGATTACTGTTTCTTTTAAAAGCTCCTGGCCTGATTTGCAGAACAGTACAGAAAATGCAAGATTACACAGATTTTATTATGAACTGTAAATGAAATGAGGCCAACTTTATACTTGAGTTTTGCACAACTCAGAGCTAATGAGACAGCCACACTGATGAACATCTCCTGTATAAAACATTCATGATGAAAACTACACATTGCAGTATGGAGGCTGATATTTTGAGAGTTGAATTTTTTTAATCATCTGCTTTTCCATCAGCTTTGCAATAGTAACGAGCATAGATAGATGGCAAAAGACAATGATTCATTTTTAGTGTCTGTAAACATGAGACTTTAATTGAAACAGTCTTTAATGTATCCATTTAATATAAAAATATTGGCATGACTTGCTAAAACACAAATCATGAAGACAGAAATTTCTAAACACAGACATGCTAAATTAAAATACAAGAAAGGTTCTTTCTGGTTAAAGATTTTCACTTAGATTTTGTATGGTTTACACCATATTCCAGTGTATCCTACTGTCTTGGAGATGGCTGGACACCTGCCTGATGATGGGAAACAGCAAAGGAATTCCTTGCTTTGCTTGTGTATGTGGCTTTTGCTTTACCTGTTACACTGTCTTTACCCCAACTTATGAGTGTTCTGACTTTTACCCTTCTGATTCTCTCTCCCATTGCACTACGGGAGAGTAAGCGAGTAGCTGTGTGTTGTTTAGTTGCCAGCTAGGGTTAAACCGTGACAAGATGTCATCATGAAGTCTGCTCTGCTTACTTCTGAAGTCAGGATGTGCCTGATAACGTGAACCTTTCCAACCTGCCATTTCATCCTGCTTCAGTTCCTATAGGAGTTGCACGGCTTCAGCACAACTTTCTCAAGCTGCAGCTATGAATGCATTTTTAAAACTAACATCTTAGAAGTGCTATAACAGTCAAAACTAGTCTAAAATATCTGAATTCTTCTGGAATTGGTGAAGTTTGTACTATAGCTAGATTTGGCCATTATTTTTGTAGAAACCAAGGTGATTTGGGTGGCAAACAGGTTAGAAGTTATTCAGAGCTTATAGTTCTACTTTAGTCTATGTAAGTTGTATTGTTCCTGTCATGCTTGTTGTTTGTCATTGAGGATGTATAAATTTAGTCACAATTACCAATTTTTCTGTATTATAGTATTTGTATTTGTAGAAAAATAATTTTCCTTCAAATCTAATCCAATGCTGCTTGCAGGATCCTCAAGAAGTGTACCAAGAGATATATAAATGCAGTTGCATTTAATACAAGTGCAGGACAATTTAGTGCCAAGCAATGATTAGAGACTATTCCTGTAATCTAATGACCTCCCTGACACTGGCCATGAATGTATTAATATTGGAGATGTTAATTATGTGTAATGGGCTGTGCCTATTTTTTGCTAAATTCAAACCATTACAAAGCACTGTTATATTAAAAAACATTAGCAAGTAATTAATCCTTAATAGCATGACGGAAAATAGCTAATAGAAATAGTAAAGGAAAGGATAACTTTACCAGAGTATTGATGCTTTGCATTTTAAAAACAAAATATCAGTGTAGTCTACTGGACTGCACATCTTTGCTGGCATCGATGGAAATTTCAATTAATAAGAGACCTTTGTTCTTGTTCAATACTGTCAGTTAAAATATGAGAAGTATATTTAAAAAAAATCTAAAACTACAGTGTTTCAGAATTTAAATAAATTTAATCTGCATTCATTCATATTGACATCTTAAAATACTGTAGTATTTTGTGTAAATCAGGCTGCATTTGCATCCTCAAAAAAGCCAAAAATTAGAGCAGGCTTTGAGCTCAGTTGATTGCAATAAAAGATCTGATTATGTAAAGAGCTGAATATAATTCACAGAAGCCAAAGAAGGTGCACTCTATCCAGATGCAACTGCTGAAACATAGAAACATGGTATAATCTAAATCGTAATTCCTTTGTAGCGTCTATAGAAAATTTGCTTTAATAATTTGACATTAAAGAATTTCTAGAAATTTCACATTGTCAGCGAAGTACGAGGACAGTAGAATTTTATTGGACTATACTATACCAATGTATCTATCCCTGAGTGACCTGACCTAGGTGGACCTACTGTAGCAAGGGAGTTGGAATAAATATTCTTTAGAGGTCCCTTCCAACCCTTACTATTCTATGATTCTGTAAAAAACATAGCTGATGCAAAAACTTCTAGTAGAACTAAAGAGAGTGTCAGATGAGACTATGCGTGCAACTTCTGTTTCCAAAAGCAGAACAACTTCTTGCTTTACAATTACAGAAGTAAGGAACTAGAAGAAATCACAACATTTAGCCAGAAATAGGCATATTTTTTTGCTCTACATAACCTCCATTTCATTCAGATGGTACATATATCAATATCAGAAGTATTATGTCATCTAAATTCTTAATTCTAGGCAATTGTAAGCAATCTCAGAAAACATAGGTCTATGTTATCTGTTGAAAGAGGTATTTTTATTATATCGAACAAGACTTGGAAAGTTGTGTATTTAAGAATTCAGGAAGATTCCAGGTTTCAGAAACCAAGAAATGTTAGTTTATAGTTAATATCTTAAGTCATTTCATGCTGTCCAAATGGTTAATATACATAACAAAACAAATCAGTGACCATTTGAGTTTGTTATCATTCAGTTGTGTACTTGTTATAATCAGGAGTAAACTACTTTTATTATGTTTCTGCTACTGTAGTTAATTAATACAAATGACTATTAGTCTAATTGTGCTCCAATTGTATATACAAGACATGCAGTCATTCACAGAGTACCGTATGGCAACTCCACATCTAACTTTTTGGTCTCAAAGATTACTAATTATACTTTGGTTTGTAAAGCAAAATGATGCTTTGGTTGAATTCAAAACTGCCTACTGGAAAACTGAGAAAGCTACTAATGTGGATCTAGAGTATTTATATATAGAAGAAAATAAGATATATATATATATATAAGAAAAAGGAAAGAAGAAAGGAAAGAAGTCTGGCCTAATTTGGAGCATCTTCTTATCGCCTGCTTGTAGTGAATGCCTGATCTAAATTTAATTCTTAGAGACAAGTACTAATGGATATAAAGAGGAAAAAATTGCAAAATACTTAAAAAACTATCACCTGCAAACTGCTATGTTTTAACCTGGAGATGATCAGATTTCCACAGACACGTGGAAGATTCGGTGATCGTATCCGTTTTTATTGCTGTCTCTAATACCTAGGAAAGATACTTCAGCTAAGCTGATTTTGGCTTCTGTGAGAAATGTCTTAGGTATTTTAAACAAGTATCAGTTCAGTAATATTATTACTAGCAGTCTGAATGTACTACTGATAACCATCAGCAGTTCAGGGATTAGCAAAGGCAATCTGAGCCTTGCATATGACTAATATTGCACTTTTGCTCAGACAGAAAGGCTGGATAGTGTTTATGAAAGGATTATTTGCCTCAGACAAACATTAGCAAACTGTTCATGGCATTTGTCTAAAATGGGCCTTTTGATATTAGGAAAATGTTACAAGACAGTGAAGATTAATAAAAGTTATGGAAAACTATAATAAGTTTGTGCCAGTTCAATGCAGTCCTGTCAAAAGCCTTGTAACATAGCATCAATCTTATATAAAGGACCATCATATTTCATAGACTGACGAAAATAAATTTTTTTGTTCAATAAAACAAGCTGAACAGTTCAAGAAAAAATATTAAAATCATGCATGCTATTGAAAAGACAAAATATCTCCTTTTCCCTACACAAACACTCCTATTGGGTTTCATTACTTGTTAATACCCACTGCAGTTTGCAAAAAGTAACAGATCAAAAGTGTCTTCTGCTTACCAAAATAATCTGTTTCTCTGTGTTTTAAAATTCTTTGTACACAGAGTTGAATCCTTCTGTAATAAAAGAATGTGATAAGGGATGCAGCTTCTTGACACAGAAGTCAGAGATGAGGCAGTTTATGAGCATGGTGTGAGATAGCAACAGATATTTCATACAACAGAGTGACAAGTGCACGTGGGGAACAAATCCTACAAGATGTGCATTGTCTGTGTCAGTGATGGGGAGAGCAGGGTGAACCTCATGTCTCTCCTCTTCCTACATGTGTTTTACTTCACCAGCCTTTCACTTTATTTTTAATGGTAATCTTTAAAACAAACTAATAGTAATAAAATTGGAGTAGAGACTTCATGTTGCCGGTCAAAGCACAATGTCTGTACTTGTTACCAGTAGTAACTGGGAAGGCAGGAAGTTGGGAGCCTTTCTAACTGTGATTGACATGTTGAAATAAGAACAATGAAGTGACCATATTATTGCTAATTCTCACTGAAGAGATTGTCATCAAATCATGTACCTGGCTAGAAATAACCTAAGCTGCTTCTTTTATGCTGTTAATTTCCTGTACTGGACAGTATTTCCCTAAGATTACACCAAGGTTGGAACTTCAGCATTATTTCTGAAGGCATTGTATTTACACTGAGCCATCCATGCTGATATTTTAATCTTTCTTGGAGATTCTTTTTAATAGAAGCTGGTTTCATTTGCTTGGAATGCTTTTGCTTGCTTGTGGTTTTGAAAAAACTTCAGGGATGTCTGGAGTGGTTACAGGTTGATTCAGAGGAGCAACAGAGCTATCCAAGTGGTGGAGATCTCCAGGTTGAATCAGAGAACTCCAACTTGAGCTCATCTACAACTAAATATTTCATGCTTATGATTAATAACAACATTTTTACCCTTGCTCTTTTAACGGATTCAACTCAGGTTTCAGTCTGTTCCTCTCATACTCCATCTGTTGCATCAGGATACCATCAATGTCAACATAAAGCTATGTCTAAGTTCACGTATCAAGTATAGCTTGAATTCAATTGATCTAATAATGCCGATAATGGAGGAAGAAAGCCACCAGAGTACATAGCAAGTACATCAGAGGTCTAGTTAGTACTGAGACTAGTCACAGCTAACTAGCAACACTTCTGCTTAGCCTACTTCAAGCCCAGGATAATTTTCTTAACTATTATTAAAAATAACACGAGAACTAGTCCTATCTTATTGCTCCTAAACACATCACTTTCCCTCTATATTAATGCTACTGTAGACTAAATTCTCACCTTCCTCTAGCTATATACAGTTCTCTTTACAGACAGACTTTCCTGCCTCCTTTAAAACCTCATTCCATCCCATGAGCATGCCTTGCTGTGCCCTTTTATATCTAGCTTCCCTTTTGCTCCTATCTTGATTAATTCTGTCTCTTTTTTTCTCCTTCTGTGCTCTTATTAGCACATATTTATCGCTTATACAATCTATTTGGCCTTGTTCTCTATTTACCTTTGTTTCTTAAGCTTTCTGCATCCTGCCTTCTATTTACACTCTTACAAAAGGAAGAGGTTTTTCCTTCCTGTGCTCCAAACATTCTTCTTTCTTCCTTCCAATACAGTCCTTTGACTGTGCTCTTTTTCAAAGACTTACTATAATATATTTCTCCAACAGTGTTCCTGACCTTTTGTTTTCCTAAGAGTTTGTCTGTAAAACTGCTTATCAGAGAAACCTCAAGGATATCTGCAATGATAAAACGAAAAGGATCAAACCTGAGTGCTTGAACCCTGACTGTGTATAGTGCTTAACTGTTCTTTCTCCCTCAGGCTTTGCCTGGACAGTTCAGATCAGTTTTCTCCAAAGCATTCCCACTTGATTCAAGGATAATGCATATCAGAGATCACATTGAGAAAGAATGAGCACGAAACTACATTGGTTTTGTCTCTCTACCCTATACAATCCTCAACCACCCCACCTTCAGCAAAGTAAGAGCCTCTGTCACAAACCACATGGTTCTCAAGTGTTGAAAACGACATTTTGGTGGAATGTAGAATATCTCTCACATGAAAGGAATATCATGTAGGTCAAGCACTAAAAAATTCCTGTGCTCTGAAGGAACCAGCCTGAAGCAATGTAGACATAGGCCCATCCACACAATTTGGATTTAATTAAATTTCACTGTATAGATCTATTCATCCCTATCACTGCCCCTAACCCCACTCTCCCCGGTCCAGCTATGGAATGAGTAGGTACATATCATTCTCAGGGCTTTGCAGACATATCTCATCCTCTCCATTGTCACAGCTGTGGCACCTCAAAGCTACAACTAATACTCAAGGCAGATATTTATTTCTTTTATTCATTGCTTTTGCTGTTAAAGTAGGCTGTACTGTCGTAACTAGATTAGGGCAAAAAAGATCATCTCATTTTTACCAAAATCAGTGAAGGTCTCTCCATTAGGAAAGAAGGTGTGGCAGTCATAGTTTGAATGGATGATCAATGGGGTTGGTTTTTTATATACCAGCTGATACAGATAGAAAAAAACAGACAGGTATTTTTGTACAGATTTTTTTTTTTCAGGCAGAAAACAGAAATAACAAACTTCAAATAGCTTATGAAAAATTGCTCTGAGTATAATTTAATTACACTCATCAGTCTGAAAAAAAAGAAGTAGGAGTTAGTAGTCATAAAATAGGGTGATATGTTAGCAAAGGTAGGAGGAGAGATGTTTAATGACTCCTGTGAGAATACAGAAAAAGAAGTAATTATCACCTATGGAGCAATGAGGTGTGAGTGATGTTTGTCACTAGGGAAATTCTAAAACCTTGATCTAAGTATATAATTTTTTTGTGTCTAAAAATTATGAGCTTCAATTCTTAGGCTTGCCTTTTAAAGATCTTTTGAAAGACTTCCTTGAGGTCAAAGATGTAACAGTTGCTTTGTGAATACTTTGCCACTGGTAACAGAGTTCTTCTAACAGCTGTACTAATATGCCTTGCATGAAGTCTATTTGAAGCTTCCAGTTAGGTGGAAGTCATGAATCTAAGAAGCTGTACAGATGTTGAATATTCTGTGGATACATGATAGATAAAGTTCATTGCACATTCAAAGGATGATAAACGAGACAAAATGTAAAGAAATAAAGAAATGTTAAGAAGGGGGGAAAAAGAGAGGAGAAGCCTATTTCTAGAGATCTGTGGCAAAAGGAAGAGAACCCTACCTCCTACTCTTCCTCAGCAGAGAAGTAAAAAAGAAAGAAAAACATCAAAAAAAGGAAATTAGACCAAGGGAAAAGATGAAATAGGCAAATTCTTTATCTATAAATGATCCCTAATTTATGTTAAAGATATTGTACTAGTAAGCCTGAGGCTTTGCAATAAAGAGAAGCTACACTTAAAGAAATAAATTCTACCGGCATTCATTAATTACTACCTTACAATGAGCAGCAAAGGAATGTGAAGCAGCATATGACTTGGAAAATGCACCCCATTGTCCCATGAGGCCAATGAGAAAAAAGTAGCAACCTCATTATTTTTTTTTGGACTAGACAATTTGTCAAAGTTTACTGAGAAGTTGTCCATTTGCAACTGCATGTATATAACTCATTCAGTGGAAATATACTGCAAAAAAAGAATTTTTCCTTCCTAAGCAGTCTGTAAGATTACATTCAAAGTCTGCATTTAGCATCTTGTCGTGGTTTGGCCCAGCCAGCACAGAAGCACCATGACAGTCTCTCGCTCAGTGCCCTCATTCACCTTCACCCTTGTTAGGATGGCAGAGGCCCCAGTAAAATGGGAGGAAAAAGATAAGCAAGGTTGTTGTGGATTAAGACAAGGGCAGGAAGGGCTCACTGCCAATTATGGTNTGTAGATTGTTCCCAGCAGCTGCAACTTCTGCTGATATAGGGTCCCTCTCTCGGGACTCAGTCCTTCGTGAATCTCTCTGACGTGGATTCTTCACCATGGTTGCAGTTTCTGCAGTTATAGGGTCCCTCTCTCAGGACAAGGCCTCCTCTGGGCATAAGTTTAATGAGCTGCTTTGTTCCTTCCCACAGTTACAGCTGTGGATATTGGGTCCCTTCCTCGGGACACTGCCTGCTCTGCCCATAGTTTTAAAGAATAAAATCACTGTCCCTGGCTCGGGGTCTGTAGTGAAGTGAATCGTTGCCCCTGGTCCAGGGCCAGCTGTAGCAAAATGAGTCACTGCTCTGGTCCAGGGTAAGCTTTATCAAAATGAGTCTCTAATGCTGATGTGGAGTCTTTAAAGAAATGAAAATAAATCTCAGCTTCACCAGTTCTATCCAAAGAATGCAGGGAAGTCTCTGCTCTGGTACACCTCCTCCTCTGTTTCATCATTGACTTTGTAGTCCTCATGGTTGTTTCACTGTTCCTACTCCTTGCACCACCACCAGCCAGAAGAAGAAAAGGCGGAAGAAGCAGAAAGAAAATGGAGGAAAAAACCCTCCTCTTCCAGCTTCTTCTTAAAAAGTGATTGTGGAGGCATCTAATTGGCTCAGCCCCAGAAGTGGGTGTGGCGCAGAGCTGGGGAGAGTTGCAAACAACTTCTTACAGGCACCATCTTTACAGCCCCATCCCCCTTACCAGAAAGGGCTGTCATGTCAAACCATGACACATCTGATATTGTTCACTCATGTTTTTTTGTAGATCATTAGTTGTTTACTTGCTTTTTTAAACTTCATTCTAAGGCAGGTCACAGAGTGAGTACCTTATCATATATCAGTAATACAGCAATATAATAATCTGGTAGGGAGTGATTTAAGTGGGGCGGGTGGGGGAGAAGGAAAAAAAAGACATTCATTTGGCTTAGTTTGCAGCAGCATCTAGAGTTTAAGCTTTCTGAGAACCTAGTGCTTATACATGGATAAGCAGGTCCTTTCTGTTTTCTATCCTCACCAGAACTGAGGATTTATAGAGCTTCTGTGGAGGATTTCCCTTCAAATATTGTTTATGAAGGAATTCTGTGCTTTTTAGGCTGGAAATATAGTGAAGCATTCATCACAGGAAGAGTGTTCTGGAGGTTACAAAAATCCACTGGAACTGGATGCAAAGTTGGATGTAAATGAGGGAAGAAGTGTTAACACTCTCAAGGAAAAGTATCCTAGATCTCACAGATCATGGAGAAATCCAACTGCTGTACTGGTTTGATGACAGTAAACTTCATCCCTGCTGTTCTTGTTCCCTATGAAATTGTCAACAAGCAATTTTTATTCTTTCACCAAGTATGATGCTGAAATCAGAGAATTAAAAAAAAAAAGTGCAACATAAGACTAATCAAAATAAAGTCCTTATAATGAGGATCTTAATAAGCCAGAAACTCAATTAATTAGCTTTAATCAGATTCTAAAAAAAAGAATCTTGGTTTTAAGTGAGACCTGAGATTACCTAATTAGTTAATGTTTGCAAAGTGTGGTAGATATGTGGAAAGAAAGGAAGATTGTTCTATAGTGCACCATCTCTACTTAGCCTAGGGGAGTGCAGTCTCAGCTAAGGCCCTGTTTTGAGTCTAAATATGCATTCAGGAGACAGTACAACTTCATAATTACAGTCAGTTATTGTCAAAACTTCTTGATTCTGAGTTGATCTGTGCTATTGACATACACCAAATGGGAGCAAGTCCATTTTTCTCCTCTAAAAACCAGGGATACTTGAACTCTTTGGTAGGACAGTAAGGTTCAGTTAGTTCACAAAATCATGGAATCTCAGATTTGGAAGGGACCTCAAAAGATCATCTAGTCCAACTCCTCTGCCAGAGCAGGACAACCTAGACTAGGTCACACAGGAACCCATCCGGGTGGGTTTTGAATGTCTCCAGAGAAGGAGACTCAACAACGCATCTGGACAGCCTGTTCCAGTGTCCCATCATCCTCACAGTGAAGAAATTTTCCCTTGTGTTTCTTTGGAACCTCTTATGTTCCAGCTTGTACTCATTGCCCCTTTTCCTATCACTGGACATAGTTGAGAAGAGCCTGGCTCCTTCCTGCTGACACCTGCCCTTTACATGTTTGTAAATGTTAATGAGGTCACACCTCAGTCTCCTCTTCTCCATGCTAAAGAGGTCCAGCTCCCTCAGCCTTTCATCATAAGGGAGATGCTCCACTCCCTTCATCATCTTGATGACCCTACCTTGAGCTCTCTCCAGCAGCTTTCTGTCCTTGAATTGAGAGGCCCAGAACTGGACACAATATTCCAGATGCAGTCTCATGAGGGCAGAGTAGAGGGGGAGGAGAACCTTTCTCCATCTTCCTGGCCACAAGGGCACATTGCTGGGTAATGGTCATCCTACTGCCCACCAGGATCCCCAAATCCCTTTCCCCTACACTACTCTTTAACAGTTCATTCCCCAACCTGTACTGCTACATGGGGTTATTCTTTCCCATATGCAAGACTTTACACTTGCCCTTGTTGCCCATTAGATTTCTCCCTTTCCAACTCTCCAGCCGGTCCAGACCTCGCTGAATGGCAGCACAGCCTTCTGGTTCTGGTGTGTCAGCCACTCCACGGTTTAGTATTGTCAGCAAACTTGCTGACAGTGCCCTCTGTTCCCTCATCAAGGTCATTAATGAATATATTGAACAGTACTGGTCCCAGCACCAAGCCTTGAGGGATTCCATTACATACAGGCCTCCAACTAGACCCTGCCCCATTGATCACTACTCTCTGCCTTCTTTCCTTCAACCACTTAACAATCCACTTCACTTCCTGATCATCCAGCCCACACTTTCTCAGTCTTGCTGCATGTGTTCTGTGGGCCACGGTGTCAAATGCTTTACTGAAATCAAGATAAACCACTTTCACTGCACTACCACCTCGTTACAACTTCATAAAAGGCTCTCAGGCTGGTCAAACATGACTTCCCTTTGGTAAAACCATGTTAACTACTCCTAATGACCCTCTTGTCTTTTAAATGCCTGGAGACTGCACTCAGGATAAGTTGTTCCATGACCTTTCCAGGGATGCAGGTGAGGCTGAATGGTCTGTAGTTACCCGGGTCCTCCTTCTTGCCATTTTTGAAAACTGGAGTGACATTTGCTTTCCTCCAGTCCTCAGGAACCTCTCATATTCTCCATGACTTACTGAAGATGATGGAGAGTGCTCTAGCAATGACTTCCGCCAGCTCTCTCAGCACACCTCACCCCATCAGGGCCCATGGATTTATGTACATCCAGACTGCCTGACTGATCCTTAACCCAATTTTCATCAACCAAACAAAACTCCTCCTTTCACCTGACTTCCTCTGGATTCTGGGGCTCCTGAGGACAGTCTCTAGCAGTACAGACAGAGGCAAAGAAGGCATTTAGTAACTCTGCCTTCTCTGTGTCCTCTGTCACCAGGGCACCTGCCTCATTCAACAGTGGGCCTACATTGCCTCTAGCATTAGTTTTGTCTGGAATGTATTTGAAGAATGTCTTTGACCTTCCTTGCTAGATATAATGTCAATGAGGCTTTAGCTTTCCTAGTTGCCTCCCTATATCCACTGACGACAGTCTTATATTCATCCCAAGTGGCCATCTCTTCCTTCCATCACCTATAGACTCTATTCTTCCACTTGGATTTACCCAATAGTTCCCTGTTTAACCATGCAGGTCTCCTGGCTCCCTTTCTTGATTTCCTAACCACTGGGATACTCTGATTCTTAGCTTGGAAAAAGCAATCCCTGAATACAGACCAACTAACTTGGGTCCCTTTATCCTTGTCATGGTTCCCCAACCAGCAATGAAGCACCACGACAGTCTCTGCTCGGTGACTCCCATTCAGCCCACCCTTATTAGGATGGCAGAGGCCCCAGCGAGGTGGGAGGAAAAAGATAACCTCACTGCCATTTATGGTTCTGGGCAAAACAGACTCGACTACTTGACTTAGAGAAGAAAGTAAGGAAAATTTATTCTAGGACCTAAAAGAAATGGAACAGAATAAAAAGCAAAAACTGTGTAGGATGATGAGAAAATTATAGCCATCACTTCAGGTCTCCTTCCTCCATCCTTCCTTTCTTCCTGGGCCCAGCTCACTGCTCCCAATATCTCTACCTCCTCCTGCCTCAACGGCTTGAGGGAGTAGGGAACAGGGGACGAGGTCAGTCTCTCGCAGATGGACTCTGCTGCTTCTCTCTACTTAGAGGAGGATGACTCCCTGCATTCTTCTCATTCTCCAATTTCCTCCCATGGGACACAGTTCTTAACAAACTTCTCTGGTGTGGGTTGTTCCCAGCAGCTACGGCTTCTGCCAATGCAGAATCCCTCACATGGGATGGAGTCCTTAGTGAATATCTCTGGCGTGGGTTCTTCCCATCAGTTGCAACTTCTGCAAATACAGGTTCCCTCCCACAGGACACAGCCTCTTCTGAGTATAATTTTAATGAGCTTCCTTAGTGTGAGTTCATCCCCACAGTTACAGGTTCTGTGAATATGGGGCCCCTCACATGGGACACAGCCTCCTCTGGCCATAGTCAGTGCCCCTGGCATGGGGTCTTTTAATGAAGGGAATCACTGCCCCTCATGTGGAGGTCTTTAATGAAATGAAAAGAAATTACTGCTTCACTAGTCCTCTCCATAGAATGCAGGAGAGTCTCTGTTGCAGCACACCTCCTCCCCTTTTCCTTCACTGACCTTGGGGTCTGCATGGTTGTTTCTTTCTCTCTTCTCACTCCTTGCACCACCAACAGCCAGCAAAGAAGAAGGAAAGAAGAAGGAACAGGATGAACCCTCCTCTTCCGGCTTCTTCTTAAAAAGTGATCACGGCGGCGTCTAATTGGCTCAGCCCCAGAAGTGGGTCTAGCTCAGAGCTGGGCAGAGTTGCAAACAACTTCTTACAGGAGCCATCTTTACAGCCCCTTCCCAATTACCAGAAACATATTTCATGTCAAACTGTTGCAAATCCTCCAGTACTCTGTCCCACAGGTTGTCCCCTAGCAATTGCTAGAAAAGGCCAGAGTTGGCCCTGCTAAAGTCCAGGGTTGTGATCCTGCTTGGTATTCTGTACCTACCACATAAGATCCTGAACTCCACCAACTTGGGGTAACTGCAGCCAGGGCTGCCCTCAACCTTCACTGCTTCAACTAGACCCTGATCCACTATTGCTCCTCTCCCATTTGGCACATCCACCATTTGCATGAAGAGGTTAACATTGATGTACTGAAGGAACCTCTTGGCTAGCCATGTAGGTCTTCCACCAAATGTCTAGGTAGTTAAAATTCCCCATATTTGTCTCAGTATGTGCTGCTGCATGCTATTAGAGGCTCTCCATTTGGAAACAATTATTCCCTCATCTGTACTTCAGTATATCATCAGGTAGAACTCAACAATGCCTAGAAATAGCATCTAACATGCATTACTATTTAAAGACTTTTTTGGAAGTCTTTTGTGCATGTGAGCAATTAATTTAATCTTTTGTCATATTGACAATTTATCTACCTTTTCTTCTCATCTGGTGTTTAGATCTGATTAATCTAATTACTCTTTTGTCTTTTTCAGCCGAGAGCAACTTGACTCACCTGAGAAAACCAGGATGACTGAAATAGTAATGTACAATGAAGCTGGATAAGAGGGAAAACAAATTAAAATTACTTTTACAAAAATTAAAAAATTACAAATTAAAATTACTTATTATCCTTTCCTTGAAATTCTGCCACCTTATATTTTTTGTTTGTATCTCAGCCATGTTCTGGCACATACCCAAAAGGAAAATTATGCCATTTTCAGAGAAAGCAGTAATTTATAATTTGTAATCATGATGATTCATACTAGAAACCTCAACCAACTAGTTTCAAGAAAGTACAGCAACATCAGGGATCTTTACTCCTCCCTGTCCTAAAAATGAAACACAGGACACTTGTAGTGGTTTGGTGTGAGAGTGACATTAGAGTTTGACTGTCTCCTTGTGCAGATAGACATGAGGTTGAGTACTTATTTTGCTTCCTAATTATGATGAAGGTGAATCTGCAATGGGTTCACTGCAGAGGGAATGGCTCACCATATGCTAAAGCTCATACATTCCCAGACGTGAAGTTCTCACATAAGGACAAAACCCCATGCCCATAGTTTCTACAGCAGATGTAGGAGAGGGACCAGCTTTATGCCCTTTCCCTTGTTACAGTTTTTCTCTTCTTATAATCTTCCTCCTTTCCTCACAGAATAAGCTCCTGAATCCCTACCCATTTACTGTTGATATCTCCATTTGTTTGACTGCCTCAGCTTTTGTACCCCTACTCTCTTTTTTCTCAGTTTGTCATGAAGATATTTCATGCATCTTCTAAAAATTTTTCATAAAAAAGGCATACTTCTCTATCGCTCATTTGAGTGTTGTATCGCTCATTTGCTGTTGTATGGCCATCAGTTACATCTGGAAGATGCAAAGAATCTGACAAACACAAAGTCAAACACACTGTATATGAATGACAGATGCTTTCTTTTGGTTGTTCCTTTTCAACAATATTAAGCATTGTTTGGAGCTAAGAGTAATTTTACAAGATAAGGAAGAACATTGATTTTTGAAATGGCATTGTCTTTTTAAGTGATTCCAGCCTTCCTTTAAGACAGTAAAAAAATCTGATAAAATGCTCCTAGTGTGAGTTATGCTGTCAGGGGACCTGACAATGATGAGTTTTGAGGAGAAAGCTCAGATAAAGAGTTTTGATGAAGTAGAACACATTTTCCTTGTTTCTGCTTAATTTGATTCAGCGGGGGATATAAATATGACTCTTGCCATCTGCATTCAAGCAAAAAGATCATAGCAATCTCTTCTCCCACAAAATAAAACTGAGCTGAACCAGTACTTCCAAATAGATCTAGAAGTTTTGATAAATGCCTACTTTTTATCTGAGATATGCTTGTCAACTCCACGTTTAGATCAATTTCATCCCATTTGAGTTTAAATGTGATAAGCAAGAAAAGTTTTTTAGGAGAAATAGAAGTCAGGTTCAAGCTAGCTTTGGCTTTTTTTCTCAAATAGGCAGCTGTTTGCTTATCTCCCAGATATTTTGTCTGCGATACAAACATACATTTTTTAATTTTTTAATTTTTTAAGTATGTCATCAGAACAGATCCAAGGACAAAAATACAAGAGAATAGTCACATGTTCCACAGCCAAATGCATAGTAAAAATTATTTATGCAGACTGGAGGTTGAATAATTGTGGTTTTTCCTCTTACACAGAAATGTGATGTTATGTCCTGTCTGCCATGATATCAGTTTGGTTTAGGGAACAAAGATTTGATTCTCATTAGCTATTGTGTTGAGGGAAACATTCTCAAGGTGATGTCTGGGCAAGAGTAATAATGATGTGTGTTTCACTCCAGATGATGAAATTTAAAGCACAGACTATAAGAGCTTTAGGGGATTAAAGAAAAGAAGCATCAATGCACGAATTTTTAAAAATCTACTAAAAATATCCACTGCAGTCTAAGGAGTTTACCAAAACTAGCTATCATTGTTTGTTACAAACATTACTAATTAACTATTGCTTAAAAATATCCATGTAGCTAGTAAAACGAGCACGCTTAGCAGACCAATCAGATATTGCAAACAAGAAAAAAGGATCAGTGACTATCTAAACTACATAATTCACAAGACCATCCATAATCTAAAAGTTTTTCATGCCTTAAACCTTTGTGGGAACATGAATGAGTAGCAAAATGAAAAAAAAAATGTGGTCTGCAGACTGGGAACTATTTTTGTGCATTTCAGCATTTGCTTCCTTTAGTTATCTTTCTTCATTGTAAAGATTTTCCAGACTTCCTGAGTTAATGCCATGCCTGATTTTTCCAAGAGGCCTTTTTCACTTCTCAGTACAAAGCTATCAATATCCTGCTTCTTTAGTCATGTTCTTTTCAGAGAATCACTGCTTTTAAAAACTACCAGGCTTAAGCTAAAGCATGGAAGAGAGAAAACACAGCAACCACATAAATTAGTCCTGTGAGTCCAATGTTTGAGGACTCAGTGCAAGAATGAGATGGCATTTTAAGCTCCAAATCTAAGCACTATTTGGTCCTTTGCTGAGGCTGCCAACAAGCTTGTAAATTAATGCAAGGGTAAGAAGATAACCTGTCTTCTGGAGATCAGAAGCAAAAAGGTAGACATTTCATACAATCCAATATTGCCCTAGTCAATAATGCAACTATGCTGATTGAATATTCCCCTATCAACCCCATCTCCAAGGAAAGAAATTCTCTTCTACAATAAGAATGTCCTTGCTATGGCACAAAATACATGCACAAAATCCCGTGTACCACTTCTTTCATGTATGGAAACAATTTAAGGATGGAATTGAAACAGAGAGTAACTTGAATCTTCCTTCAAATTCTCTCAACCTATTAGTTAATCTTAGCTGAAAACCCTTGAAGCTCTAATTTACATACAGGGATCCATTCTACTGCAAATCTGTCTTGTAGTGCTGGCTGCAGGCTTCTGATGGAAAAGCCACTATAACAACTAAGCTTGTAAAGTTTCTTTTTAGAAATCTTTTCAGATATGTGGACTGTGGGAACTCAGATTGGCCAGGACAATGCTTGAAAATACCACAGAGTGTGTCTGATATAACTCATATTGGCTTCACCCACAAGTTTGGAGAGACAGTCAAAGATGAGGCTGTTGCTTGTTCTTGTTCCCTATACATCCTCATATACTCTGAAAAAAAAGGCAAAGAAAGATGTTTGAAAGTGGTGACCTTTTCCTACCCACAAAAAAGGAGAATCCTTCCAACTGTCCTCTGCCTATATGGAAGCATCCATTGCAGGTGAACAAAATAGAAGGAATTTAAAAGCAGATACACAGAAGAAGAATTGTGTCCTTCTTAATATTGCCTTATGCTCAGAAGATGAACCCTGAATAAGTAAGGTCTGTGACTACATCTGCTGATGATTACATGTTTTTTTATTTCATTGCCTATGTCTTAGACACCTATTTCTGTTAAATGCAGCATTGGGCTTTGAGGCAAGGTGAAATGAGGTCTCTTTACAAGGCTAAGTTTTGCTATTTCAGCTTGTAGCAGGAAAAAATGAGACACAAAATTTTATTTAAGTTTTGTCTAAAAATAAAATTTAAAGTGAAATTAGTATAGCAATATCATACCTTGTGCCAATTACATAACTTCTTTTGCTAAGAGCCCTGATTCAACCACATGTGAATTTGGAGTGACTTATCAGGAAGTCAGTATTTCAATACCAACTGTTATCACGGTACAGTTTGACAATGCTTTAGCTCACAAACCTTGTTTCCTTGTTATTGTTAATGAACTAAAATAAAGATGCTATGTCTTTATGTCACAAAGGGAATCAAAATGAAAAAGAAATGACAAATTATTAATACAATTCGTAGTTCTGCAGATGCAATGTGTATTGCTGATAGAAGTCCTCTTTATAGAACAGTTGTGAGAAGTTTTTTCCCAGTGAAACATTTTTTTTTACTACCAGAAATTCATATTCTGCTATTCTATTTCTAAGGAAAACCTGAATGGAAATAATTGCAGAAACCAGAATATATTAATGTCTATATATTTTCAACAATAGCAATTGTACAAGTTTCCCACAACAATTGCACAATTTTGAGTTTTTTTGGAGTGTGGAACTTCGTTAAACTTTAATGCACTAAATGCAATTGCTAAATGTGCATTTTTTACAGATATATGCAGTTCATATCGTTAGCTGCAAGTTTTCTTGATGCTATTATAAAAACTCTGATTTTGTTTTAATCTTTTTTTGTCTTTGCTGCAATACAAAATTATTTCTTTCCCTTTTCTACCTCTTCCCTTAGTGTTCTGTTCATTGTGGTACTCTTTACAAATACCTTCAAGTCTTTGAAAAATAAACTTTCCACAGCATTCTGGCATCCACCTTTACAATTCTAAATAGTGCTATTCATATCTTTTACCATTTCTTCTTCCTTGTTCCTGGCAAATTTTTCCAACTTTCACTGACTGAGTGTAAAAGCCTAGGATTCTGGAAGAAAAACTCCATTTCAGCAGCATCCTTAGCTCTGTGTTAAGAAATTAACAGATTACTAAGTGCATGGCTACGGAGTAAACATGGAAAAAGCAAAATCTTCTACAAAGTGCAGTTTGAAAGAGTAAAGGCAATACTCACAAGTTGCAGTTCCAAATAGAAGGAAAAAAAAATCTCCACAGTGTGCTTAAACATCAGATGTGACTGGCAGAAAAGTTGTGAAATCACTGTCCATTGATTCAAAATTCCTCTGCATGAGGTCTAGAGCTGCTCTGAACAGTTAACTGTGCTGTGAGCAGAAGGTTTTACAGTGCCCTCCAAAAGTCCCTTCCAAAAAAAGTCTTTAAATAGTATTTAGAATAACTTCATAGTAGATGAATGTCATACAAACTATAGGTGAAACAGCTGCATTGATGAAAAGCAAGGTCAAAAGTTACCAGAAATGCATAGAGCTATGTAATCTTAAACTCTCTGTCATTTCAGCATGAAAAATTAATTGAATTTATTTTGAAAACTGGGTCAGAAACAAATTGCTTCATGAATGAGGCCAAATTTATTCTTTACAACATCATAATCAGAAGCTAAGTTTATCTAAAAATAGTTTGGAAAAAACCTATATTTTTATGCAAACACCACAATTTATAAAGCTTAATGTTCTAGAAAACAAAGACATACTCTGACATATACTTATACATAAGAACATTTACTGAACTGATGAAATATTGATTCAGTCTAAGACTTTGACAGTGATCAGCTTCAAATATTCTGCTTCAAAGAGCCATCAGGCAAGTCTAAAAAACCTAAAGAATCAAGTCTAAAAAACCTGAAGGATGCAACTACTGTTTAATAGAAGCATGCAAAACATTTTCAATAGCACTGTTCATTTGCATCACACTTAAATAGACTTCATGTACCATAAATTTTAAAATAAAATCACAGTTCATGTAACATTTAATAATGAGTGCACCAATGCCACTCCACTGAAGAAATCAGCAGTGTAGTTTTACTCTGAAAATAAACACCATTGAAAACACTCCTTTTCACAGGGTAATACACATATCATAGTAATTTAAGAATGTTTTAGCATTGTTTACACTGAGGACTTGTAATTAAAATAACAGTAATAATGAATAATAATTATAACTCTGGGACCTAAAAGTTCATAATTTGTTCAACCAATATTTTAGCAAAAATTACCATGTATGAAGAATAGCATAAATAGACTTTAATTAATTTCATTTTTTGACTGTTAAACTATAGCATTTATTACAGAATTGGCTCACTGAAGAAATAACTAGAGATGATCATGTTAAATATATATAGATACATATATACAGATATGTGTATATATATATGACATACATATATCATTATATATCATTATA
>WBNH01006918.1:213473-298505 GCA_013401255.1 Urocolius indicus | reverse complement strand
ATGATTCTATGAAAAGAAACTATTCTTTCTAATGCTTTCTCCCCTCTGCAAGCCTGTGTTTAAGTGTGTAGTAAAGAACAGCAAAACCCAAAGCTTGTGCACGCTATACACAGAAACAGTGATTTACACAGCAGCATGCTGAGCTGTGCCTGGCATTCCAGTTCAAAGTGCTTTTGAGAGCAGTAGCTCCAGTTGATCAAAAGAGGTGACTTATTTTAAGGATCCTCATCATGCTTAATTAGGTGTCTCACCTCTACGCTTTTTTCACTTTGTTCACGAATTAATTCATTTTGTTGTTTTAACTGCTGCTGCTCTTCCTGAAGTGACCCAATTCGGTCAGTTGCTGCTGCAAGCTGTTTACAAAGAGAAAAAGGTCTGTATTTAATGACTGCATACAACATCTGGAGGAATTCTAAAGTTAGCAGCTCAGCCCTTGCAGCAGGTGCACTGCTCACTTCCCCTTTCGCCCCGTTTCCTCCCCCCGAAGCTGCCTGACCTTCTGGCAGCCATACTCACCGTAAGGTCTCAATAAGCTCACCAACATTCATTCACTTGACTTTTGCTTCACACCCTATCAATTATTTTCTAAATATTAACTGGGAAAAAAAAAGCATCCTAGTGTAAAAGACTAACATCTGCCACAAGAGCTGCGGTGTTCATTTTGGTATGAACTAGAAGTCATTTAGCAAGTCAGGGCTGACATTCACTGGTGGAACTTTGTGGCAGTTTCAAGTGAAGATACTCCAGAAAGTATTGGAAATTGGACCACACATATAAATATGCAAATACCTACCACCACAAAACCCAAATCAAGCACCATCATGCACACTACTGGAATCTATTTCAGTTCCCAGACAGGAAAGATTTCCTAATCAAAGTGTGATTCTCCTCCTCCTCTTCTTCTGAGTTCTGATTAACTCACATGACAAACATGTACACAGGTGCATGTGCAGAATGAAGAGGGACAAGTCGTTCTCATTACAGTGGTAGAACTACTTTTGGGTGGAGACACCATTGCAAGACAAAAAACTTGCTTAAGCTAACACAATGTAGAAGCTTTTCACACAGCTTTCCTCACGTGCCAACTCATGTCAGTCCTACCAATTCCCCCAACCCACTTTCCCAGAATCAAGGCAAATAGCTCAGGTCTAAGGTCTATTCTTAAGGAGTTCTGCCTCTGATGGAAAAGAGCTACAAGAAATAATTAACAGAGCAGATACAAACCTCTTCTTGTAGTTTTGAATTGGTCTTTTCTAAACAGTCTATTTTGTTCTGAAGATCTGCAACTGTGCCACTGCAGCAAGGAAAAGGGATACATAAAAACAACAAATGAAGTGCCAACATTCTGCATTTATTCCTCTTCTCAGACATACTTTCACAATCTGGTTTTATGTTAATGAAATACTTTGGTGACCTGGCAAAAAAAAAAAAAAAAAAACCCACAAAAGAAGGACAACTGTCCCTCTGTTAATACCAAGAAGACCGTGCATTTCCCTGCAGCTGACAGCCTACTGTATTGCTTGGTAGCCCTCTTCTGTGGCTTAGCTTTTGCAGTCTCAACACCTCTCATGTTCAAGAGGGGGAGGCCTGCTCTGAGCAACCTATGAGGGAACAACAGAGACTTTCTCTAAAGAATGAAACTGTAGATGCACTTGTAAGTTTTCTCTTGAAAAAGTAGCTCCAATATCTTCTGTTAATCACTAGTAGGTCTCAAGAAAGTAAACCCTTATTATATAGACTTGTTTTCTGCATTGCACATGGCATCAGATGACTGCAAAATGAAACTAAGATTTTGGGAAATAATCAGAAAAGGCATTTCAATATCAGACAAAAGTTTACAAGACTCACAGCCAGGACAGACATTCAAAGCCATACTGGAAAAGCAAAACAAGTGTTTATACATTAGAAGACATAAAACCCCTACCTTAGATGTCGGTTAAGTTCTTCCACATAATGCTTCTGGTCAAGGACAGCTGTAATCCCTCCATCTCTAGTTGTAAAAGCGAGAATTTTTTGTTTGAGAAGAAACTCCTTCATTCTAAAGTGTTAGCTTTCAGAAAATGTAGGGTTCTCAGAAGAAAGTTGCAAACTGAGCTGAAACTTTTTCTTCTTTTCTTACAAGAATGCTTGTACTTGAGCTAGTCTGGAAGTACCTCAGCAGCTGAGTAGTAAAGTACTCTGAAATGCCTGAAGCATACAAATGATAAAGTCTCCTCCATTCATTACAGGCCATTTAGATACAGTGATGCTAACAGTCATAGTCTCCAATTTATCTAATGTTTCACCTAAAATCACTGTTTTTTCTCCATAACTGATCTCTCCTGCAAAGACTGATACTTGATTGAGTGCATTTCTGAAATGGCACTTAGAACCAATGCAGTGACTTAGTAGTAGGTGACCTGGCAGACCATCTCTCCTAAAACCAGACAAACACATCTAAAATTCTGTGTGCTTTTAATTTGGTCCGGGCTCAAGACACAAACTCTCTATCCTGTATCATTAAAATTACCATTGGCTCTACACTGTTGAAAATAAGAACTTTTTTTTTAGGTAACAAAATCTATTTTGGATTCTCTTTTCTGTATTGTTATTGAGATCTCAAGCATTTCTGTGCTCCCACGGGCTGACAGGTTTGTTCTACCAAAAAATCAGTAATTTAGGATCACCATACGTACTGTTTGCCATCAATGTCCTGTGTTTCCTTAAGGTACAAGGAAAAATCAATCACTCCAACCTGAAAAATAGATGTATAGTATTAACAAACCTTCACAGTGCAATTCTGCACAGCAGCAGGCATTACTTTATATTTGGAAAAAGGGAAAGATCTGAAGTTTAAGCTCAGAGACAGACAATACCAATACTCTTTCTAGCTGAAGCAGACACGGAAGCTAGTGCTGGTCACAAAAGCATCAAAATAACAGTATCCAGTGTGCTCAGTTTCCCAGCAGTTACTGGCTCTGACATAATGTCCATAAACTCCTTAACGAGACAGATATTTACATACTTTTTTTTTAATTCAATGACAAGCTTCAACACAGGACATGTTGGACAGAACTCTGGACTCATCTCAGTAAAGTATTTATGGATGGGCTTAATTCTACTAGAATCTTATAGTGACTGATCTTATTTAAGCTTCAATCTTCACCTGGGAATCCAAGTCTTCTCCTTTCAAGCAAAGGTTTGCATCAATAACATTCAGTCCAACTAGAAGACCCACAATGACTGCTCCTTCCTCCTCCATCATCAAAGCACCAGGTTCATAGAATTCACTAGAAGAAATGTTAAAGGCATCACTGCACATCAAACAGTTAGGATGCTACTTCCACCATTGAAATCATATATACAGTAATCTGGCCCTTATAAAGTTCAGCTCATCAGCTCCTTCTCACTGAATTTATTGCACAAGGCAGAAGAAGCAGAATTCTCACAGAAAATACTTGACTTGTTCTTCTGTAGTTCACTGCAGTGGACAACTTGCTCCTTTGCAGGCTGCAAGTATAAGCTTAAACTGGTCACTTAAAGACCTCTTACTACAGCAATGCCAGGTTTCTGTGATTCTATGAATACAACCTACAAACACCTGCAGTTACCTTAACAGATGTTTATGGTCCAACAGTACTTTGAGATAATCTGCCAGCTTCTTTTGCATGAGTGCCAGATAAAGCCAAGCCCTTCCTCTTCCCACAGCAGTCCTAAAAGGAAAATGTTTTGGTAAAACCAAAGCACTAAGTAGATCTGTGCAATTCAAAATCACAAAGGGAGATGAAGGTTATTTACTCAAATCTGAACAATTAAAAAAAAAAATCCCTGAGGAAATGAAGTGTTGTCTCCAGAATACAGAAAGAAGCATTTAAGTACATATCATTGCTTCAGCAAAGGGAAAGTACATTGTAAACTCTTCCTAACCTGGAAAGACTACTACCATAACCCAACTACTGACAAATCCTGGCACTAAAACTAGTTTCTTTCCATCATCCCGAACTACCCAAATTAAATACTACTATCACGTTGCACAAAATGATAGAAATCCATAAAAGGAAAGAAAACATCTTTACAATTATTTTCATCAAGGTCATGGAAATTTTGGAATGTTGTTTTTTAGTCTGACAGCATTGTTTGAGCCTGAAGCACTGAGTATTTTGAGATAACCTCCTTATCTCTTGGAGGAGTTAGTGCCTCCTACATACCCTGTTTTTCTCTTTAGGAACAAGATGTCATTAAGGAAGGTGAAGGACTATGCAAAGGATTCTTGTTCCTAGCACTGTAAATGAAAAACATCATCTCCAACAATCAACTTACTTCAACTCTGGTAGATTTTTAACACTAGTTGCTATATCTGATGCCTCAGGACAAAGTTTTTCCACTAGTTCCAAAGGACCAAAAAATGATTTGTTCTGTCCAATAAAAGTCTTCTTCACTAAAGGGAGTACACAGAGAAGCTTGTGAAGAAAAGTGACAGGCGTCCAACTACAGAATTACAAACTTCAGTCTCTTTCACTTCATCTTACCAGCTCATAGCACATCAACAACAAAGGGGCGTTAAAAACAGCTTGACAGTTTAGGAGGCACAAAGTGCACCGCGTATGATAAGGTAACCACATAGTTACGCCTGTAACATCGATTGGCATCACAGAGCGTCTGCGATTAACATGTCATACAGCAGCAAAACCGGAGAGACGCAGCAAGACACGACACAGTGAACAGGGAGGGGAGCGGGCACTGACCTTTCAGCCCGTGCTTCAGGCAGTGCTCCAGCACCACGAAGAACTGCTGCAGGGGAGGGAAGTCGGAGTCCAGGGTCCGGCCCAGGCTCAGGGCCGCCTGGATCAGGGTTTTGATACTGAGCTTCATCATGTTCATGAGGTTGGCGCGCTCCTCCATGGCGTGGCAACGCGAACCTGGACACGCGGGGACACGAGCGCGGAGAGAGAAGACCTGCCGTCAGCAACGCGCCGCCGACCCCCGACGGCGCTGANAAAAAAAAAATCCCTGAGGAAATGAAGTGTTGTCTCCAGAATACAGAAAGAAGCATTTAAGTACATATCATTGCTTCAGCAAAGGGAAAGTACATTGTAAACTCTTCCTAACCTGGAAAGACTACTACCATAACCCAACTACTGACAAATCCTGGCACTAAAACTAGTTTCTTTCCATCATCCCGAACTACCCAAATTAAATACTACTATCACGTTGCACAAAATGATAGAAATCCATAAAAGGAAAGGAAAGAAAACATCTTTACAATTATTTTCATCAAGGTCATGGAAATTTTGGAATGTTGTTTTTAGTCTGACAGCATTGTTTGAGTCTGAAGCACTGAGTATTTTGAGATAACCTCCTTATCTCTTGGAGGAGTTAGTGCCTCCTACATACCCTGTTTTTCTCTTTAGGAACAAGATGTCATTAAGGAAGGTGAAGGACTATGCAAAGGATTCTTGTTCCTAGCACTGTAAATGAAAAACATCATCTCCAACAATCAACTTACTTCAACTCTGGTAGATTTTTAACACTAGTTGCTATATCTGATGCCTCAGGACAAAGTTTTTCCACTAGTTCCAAAGGACCAAAAAATGATTTGTTCTGTCCAATAAAAGTCTTCTTCACTAAAGGGAGTACACAGAGAAGCTTGTGAGGAAAAGTGACAGGCGTCCAACTACAGAATTACAAACTTCAGTCTCTTTCACTTCATCTTACCAGCTCATAGCACATCAACAACAAAGGGGCGTTAAAAACAGCTTGACAGTTTAGGAGGCACAAAGTGCACCGCGTATGATAAGGTAACCACATAGTTACGCCTGTAACATCGATTGGCATCACAGAGCGTCTGCGATTAACATGTCATACAGCAGCAAAACCGGAGAGACGCAGCAAGACACGACACAGTGAACAGGGAGGGGAGCGGGCACTGACCTTTCAGCCCGTGCTTCAGGCAGTGCTCCAGCACCACGAAGAACTGCTGCAGGGGAGGGAAGTCGGAGTCCAGGGTCCGGCCCAGGCTCAGGGCCGCCTGGATCAGGGTTTTGATACTGAGCTTCATCATGTTCATGAGGTTGGCGCGCTCCTCCATGGCGTGGCAACGCGAACCTGGACACGCNTACTTTATATTTGGAAAAAGGGAAAGATCTGAAGTTTAAGCTCAGAGACAGACAATACCAATACTCTTTCTAGCTGAAGCAGACACGGAAGCTAGTGCTGGTCACAAAAGCATCAAAATAACAGTATCCAGTGTGCTCAGTTTCCCAGCAGTTACTGGCTCTGACATAATGTCCATAAACTCCTTAACGAGACAGATATTTACATACTTTTTTTTTAATTCAATGACAAGCTTCAACACAGGACATGTTGGACAGAACTCTGGACTCATCTCAGTAAAGTATTTATGGATGGGCTTAATTCTACTAGAATCTTATAGTGACTGATCTTATTTAAGCTTCAATCTTCACCTGGGAATCCAAGTCTTCTCCTTTCAAGCAAAGGTTTGCATCAATAACATTCAGTCCAACTAGAAGACCCACAATGACTGCTCCTTCCTCCTCCATCATCAAAGCACCAGGTTCATAGAATTCACTAGAAGAAATGTTAAAGGCATCACTGCACATCAAACAGTTAGGATGCTACTTCCACCATTGAAATCATATATACAGTAATCTGGCCCTTATAAAGTTCAGCTCATCAGCTCCTTCTCACTGAATTTATTGCACAAGGCAGAAGAAGCAGAATTCTCACAGAAAATACTTGACTTGTTCTTCTGTAGTTCACTGCAGTGGACAACTTGCTCCTTTGCAGGCTGCAAGTATAAGCTTAAACTGGTCACTTAAAGACCTCTTACTACAGCAATGCCAGGTTTCTGTGATTCTATGAATACAACCTACAAACACCTGCAGTTACCTTAACAGATGTTTATGGTCCAACAGTACTTTGAGATAATCTGCCAGCTTCTTTTGCATGAGTGCCAGATAAAGCCAAGCCCTTCCTCTTCCCACAGCAGTCCTAAAAGGAAAATGTTTTGGTAAAACCAAAGCACTAAGTAGATCTGTGCAATTCAAAATCACAAAGGGAGATGAAGGTTATTTACTCAAATCTGAACAATTAAAAAAAAAATCCCTGAGGAAATGAAGTGTTGTCTCCAGAATACAGAAAGAAGCATTTAAGTACATATCATTGCTTCAGCAAAGGGAAAGTACATTGTAAACTCTTCCTAACCTGGAAAGACTACTACCATAACCCAACTACTGACAAATCCTGGCACTAAAACTAGTTTCTTTCCATCATCCCGAACTACCCAAATTAAATACTACTATCACGTTGCACAAAATGATAGAAATCCATAAAAGGAAAGAAAACATCTTTACAATTATTTTCATCAAGGTCATGGAAATTTTGGAATGTTGTTTTTTAGTCTGACAGCATTGTTTGAGCCTGAAGCACTGAGTATTTTGAGATAACCTCCTTATCTCTTGGAGGAGTTAGTGCCTCCTACATACCCTGTTTTTCTCTTTAGGAACAAGATGTCATTAAGGAAGGTGAAGGACTATGCAAAGGATTCTTGTTCCTAGCACTGTAAATGAAAAACATCATCTCCAACAATCAACTTACTTCAACTCTGGTAGATTTTTAACACTAGTTGCTATATCTGATGCCTCAGGACAAAGTTTTTCCACTAGTTCCAAAGGACCAAAAAATGATTTGTTCTGTCCAATAAAAGTCTTCTTCACTAAAGGGAGTACACAGAGAAGCTTGTGAAGAAAAGTGACAGGCGTCCAACTACAGAATTACAAACTTCAGTCTCTTTCACTTCATCTTACCAGCTCATAGCACATCAACAACAAAGGGGCGTTAAAAACAGCTTGACAGTTTAGGAGGCACAAAGTGCACCGCGTATGATAAGGTAACCACATAGTTACGCCTGTAACATCGATTGGCATCACAGAGCGTCTGCGATTAACATGTCATACAGCAGCAAAACCGGAGAGACGCAGCAAGACACGACACAGTGAACAGGGAGGGGAGCGGGCACTGACCTTTCAGCCCGTGCTTCAGGCAGTGCTCCAGCACCACGAAGAACTGCTGCAGGGGAGGGAAGTCGGAGTCCAGGGTCCGGCCCAGGCTCAGGGCCGCCTGGATCAGGGTTTTGATACTGAGCTTCATCATGTTCATGAGGTTGGCGCGCTCCTCCATGGCGTGGCAACGCGAACCTGGACACGCGGGGACACGAGCGCGGAGAGAGAAGACCTGCCGTCAGCAACGCGCCGCCGACCCCCGACGGCGCTGACAACGGCGGTGCCGCCCTCCCTCTTGCGGAGGGAACGGCCGGCGGTGAACCCCCCCACAACACGCCTTGCGCTGATGGGGAGCGGGCGCTGCGGGGGCCCCGCGGACCCAGCGCTGCCCGAGCCGGGCCGGGCCGGGCCGGACCCGCCGCGGCCTCGGGCGGCCCCTGCGCCGCGCGCGCGTTGCCACGGCAACGACTCCCGCCCCGCCCCCGCCCCCGCCCCCGGGAACTAGCGCGAGGCCGCGGCGTCGCCAGGGCGCGGCGCCTGGCGCCATCTTATGAGGAGTGTGCGGCGCGAGGCGCGGCCGCGCTCTGAACCGCCTCAGCAACCGGCTGCCCCTGCCCCTGCCCCTCCGGTCAGACACAGGCGCTGCCAGCCGCTGAGCTGTGGCCACCGTAACGATCTGTTGCCTTAGGAGAATGCTGCGGTCCCCTGCGGATCAAACGCGCTCGCGGTCCCTGCAGAAAACCACGTCCAACAGGCAGAGCCGCTGCGGCAGTCACAAGCAACACGCTTAGTGCTACTTACTCCTCGTACCACACAAAGTTACCTTCCTCTCTGTGCACTTAATTTAGGATTAAACCCAAGCAGGAAGTGCCAAAGCAGGCAGAGTCATTCTAATCAAATTGCTCTCACCCATCACAAAGCGCCCAAACTCCTGTCTTCTCAGCAGCCGATTGTATCACTGACTACAGGCTACGTAGTGGGTACCTCAAAGTTGCACATAGTGTAATGAGATGAGACTGGGGATGTAATGTTTTGAATTTTGATGTCAACACTGTCAGGTTACACATCAACACCCAATCAGAGACCTTCTTTGCGTATTTGTTTCTTTCAGTGGCAACAGCGACTTATGTTCATGGTTCCCTCAATTTTAACTTTTAATTTGTTAGGAATACTTTGCCTGCAAGCCCTCCTCAAGATGCATGTATTGTACTATCCACAAGGCTTAAGAAAAGAATGAAAAACCCACAAAAAAGAAGTCACCAGAGAACAAAATGTTCTTCTGAAAATAAACGTAAATTAATCAGTGTCATAATGAGGGTTGGTACTAAAGTTAAATAGTTATAATACTTTTTAGACCGTTCCAAGTTTACACAGCCAAGTATATCTTGTTCAAATATGTATTCGAGCTGGTGCATGCAAAATAGATGGGTACTGGATACCTTACCAAAGCCAAGCCTCAAACATTAGGAACTGGGTTACCTAATTGCAAGAGATCACAGACATTATGCTGCAATCTTTAGGAATGCAGTCACACAGTCTCATATCTCATTCAACAGATTCATTTTAAACATCTGTTTGAAGCCTCGTGCCCTGTTGACTGTAATTAGTGAGCATACTTGGAAGTCAAAACACTGAAGCAGGAAGAAAAAACAACAAGTTCTCCATTTCTTGGTCTGGAAGACTGCAAGTCTGTCTTGGTTTCTATTCTTTAACTCCCAGCCTGCTCTGCAAGGCAGGACATAGTTTCTTTAATGGCAGACACTGGCTTTAAGATGTGCCTCTATATGTCCAGCTGACTGCGTGGTGTGCAGCACAGGTTGTATGTGATCAAGAGATGTGAAGTAGCAAGTAAGAGGTTACAAAATCCCTGGAAGCAGATAGCAGCAGGGAACAATTTGTTAGTTTTCCACAAGTGGTGTTGCAGGCCTCAGCTTATTTCTTATAAATACCTGCTTTAAATTGAATTGATAGTGCTCAGTCAAAGGTACAAATGAGCAGGTGGAACATGCAGAATAGATGATTTAGTGCCTACATTTCATATGTATGTTATGAACAGATTTTTCTTCGTATTTTCTATAAACCTCATCAACATATTATCCGAATACTTTGAACAATTTGGAGAGGTAGTGTTATATTACCTCACTGTACAGGTAAGAAGCTGAAATATGGCAGAAGTTCCATTAAGTTTGAGAGGTCCATCTCAGGCAGGAAAGTACTTTATTCCCCACCCCTTGCCAAATGCTGTATGTTGTGTTTGAATTACAGCTATTCACAGCATTATTCCAAATGCAACCCAAGAAAATGGGGTGTTCTGCCCTTTGTCAGGCTAGATCCCAGGTGCTTAAGATGGGCATCAAGGAAAAATCTGAGAGAAACGGAGATGCAAAGAAAGAGAAGAATCTGTTCAGAACAGAATTCATCTTAAACTCTGACTGTGCAACACTGAGGAGTTTTCACCCACCCCTCTGCCCCCTATCCATCAGCAGTAACTTATCTCACCATGCAGTCACACAGAACTTCAGCTGGAGTTTAACACCATTAAAACCAGAATAAAACGGCACCGGTTTGCAAAACTGAACTACACTGCTCCAAAACCATGAAGTGCCATCCTAGACTCTGGAGCTCGTGTCTCCAGTCCAGTCACTGCTACATTTGAACGTGGTTCCATGTTTTGAATATCGCTGGAGTTTGATTTCCCTACGAGTTCAACTAAAGCCCTTTTAATTCAGCTCTAAGAGACCTGTTCCACAAATCCGCATGGCTGCCGTATTCACGAATACAGATGTTTAGCAGAGCAAGCTGTGGTTAAACAGAAGGTGTTTTTTAGCACAGTTATATGATAATTTATAACAAATCTGCATCTCAGTTCTCTGGTCCCCTTCCTGACGTGAGGGCTGTGCTGAGCAGCCCCTAGGAAGGGTAACGCAGCGGCTGGGTCACTCATGGGCACAGCCAGGCTGAGCTTTGAGGCAGAGGGAGAAAAAGCAATCAAACAGAACTAAAGTCAATTTCCCCAAATGTATTGAAGAGTTTAAGGTTCTTCTGACCACAACAAGTTTTGAGAAGTCCTACATCTGTGTTGCTTTCGCCAGCTTCCCTGAATCAAACCCCTGCAGCACCAGGCTTTAGAAGACGAATCCCAGGTTAAGATAAGAGCCACGCATCGCTGACACTACCCGACAGCACTTACGGGAGCAAGCTAATGTGCGCACCATAAAAGCAAGTTTACCAAATAAGCATTAACCATACTTGTTTTCGCGGTGCTGCCATTGCCGCCCGGTTTGGGAATGAGTCCTACCAAAGATGCCGACTTCAGAGCGCCGCCGTAGCTCAGCGACAAGTTTTCCGAGGCTTTCCTGGCCAGCGACAAGATGGGAGCAGACCACCTTGCTTCCTCGGGTCTCTCTTTTCCCTCGTTTTTCAGCTCGGTCGCGTGAGGAATGTCTTTTCTGTCGATAATCTCGAAGCCGTCCGGTGTCTCCGCGGCAGCTGCAGCGGCAGCGGCGCCGCGCGGCTCCCGGTCAGCCATCTTTGACGGGTCATATGACACCAGGCCGGAGCAATCGAGCCCGAGCCGCAAGCGCGGCTGAGCGCAGGGAGGCTGAGCGCAGGGGCAGGGAGGCCGAGCACAGGGGCCGGGAGGCAGAGCACAGGGGCAGCGAGGCCGAGCACAGGGGCCGGGAGGCAGAGCACAGGGGCAGCGAGGCCGAGCACAGGGGCCGGGAGGCAGAGCACAGGGGCAGCGAGGCCGAGCACAGGGGCCGGGAGGCAGAGCACAGGGGCAGCGAGGCCGAGCACAGGGGCCGGGAGGCAGAGCACAGGGGCAGCGAGGCCGAGCACAGGGGCCGGGAGGCAGAGCACAGGGGCAGCGAGGCCGAGCACAGGGGCCGGGAGGCAGAGCACAGGGGCAGCGAGGCCGAGCACAGGGGCCGGGAGGCAGAGCACAGGGGCAGCGAGGCCGAGCACAGGGGCCGGGAGGCAGAGCACAGGGGCAGCGAGGCCGAGCACAGGGGCCGGGAGGCAGAGCACAGGGGCAGCGAGGCCGAGCACAGGGGCCGGGAGGCAGAGCACAGGGGCAGCGAGGCCGAGCACAGGGGCCGGGAGGCAGAGCACAGGGGCAGCGAGGCCGAGCACAGGGGCCGGGAGGCAGAGCACAGGGGCAGCGAGGCCGAGCACAGGGGCCGGGAGGCAGAGCACAGGGGCAGCGAGGCCGAGCACAGGGGCCGGGAGGCAGAGCACAGGGGCAGCGAGGCCGAGCACAGGGGCCGGGAGGCAGAGCACAGGGGCAGCGAGGCCGAGCACAGGGGCCGGGAGGCAGAGCACAGGGGCAGCGAGGCCGAGCACAGGGGCCGGGAGGCAGAGCACAGGGGCAGCGAGGCCGAGCACAGGGGCCGGGAGGCAGAGCACAGGGGCAGCGAGGCCGAGCACAGGGGCCGGGAGGCAGAGCACAGGGGCAGCGAGGCCGAGCACAGGGGCCGGGAGGCAGAGCACAGGGGCAGCGAGGCCGAGCACAGGGGCCGGGAGGCAGAGCACAGGGGCAGCGAGGCCGAGCACAGGGGCCGGGAGGCAGAGCACAGGGGCAGCGAGGCCGAGCACAGGGGCCGGGAGGCAGAGCACAGGGGCAGCGAGGCCGAGCACAGGGGCCGGGAGGCAGAGCACAGGGGCAGCGAGGCCGAGCACAGGGGCCGGGAGGCAGAGCACAGGGGCAGCGAGGCCGAGCACAGGGGCCGGGAGGCAGAGCACAGGGGCAGCGAGGCCGAGCACAGGGGCCGGGAGGCAGAGCACAGGGGCAGCGAGGCCGAGCACAGGGGCCGGGAGGCAGAGCACAGGGGCAGCGAGGCCGAGCACAGGGGCCGGGAGGCAGAGCACAGGGGCAGCGAGGCCGAGCACAGGGGCCGGGAGGCAGAGCACAGGGGCAGCGAGGCCGAGCACAGGGGCCGGGAGGCAGAGCACAGGGGCAGCGAGGCCGAGCACAGGGGCCGGGAGGCAGAGCACAGGGGCAGCGAGGCCGAGCACAGGGGCCGGGAGGCAGAGCACAGGGGCAGCGAGGCCGAGCACAGGGGCCGGGAGGCAGAGCACAGGGGCAGCGAGGCCGAGCACAGGGGCCGGGAGGCAGAGCACAGGGGCAGCGAGGCCGAGCACAGGGGCCGGGAGGCAGAGCACAGGGGCAGCGAGGCCGAGCACAGGGGCCGGGAGGCAGAGCACAGGGGCAGCGAGGCCGAGCACAGGGGCCGGGAGGCAGAGCACAGGGGCAGCGAGGCCGAGCACAGGGGCCGGGAGGCTGAGCACCGGGGCAGGGAGGCCGAGCACAAGGGCTGTGAGACAGCACGGGGGCTGTGAGGAGCAGTTGAGGGAACTTGGAGGTGTTTAGCCCTGAGAAAAGGAGGCTGAGGGGAAGAGCACCTCAGTCTGCAGCTCCCTAACGAGAGACCTAAGCTACAGGATGCTCATTTTGCACCAGGGAGGGTTTAGATTGGATAGGAAAAAGGAGGAAAACCCTAACGGGTGTCAAGCATTGGAACAGGCTGCCCGGGGCAGTGGTGGAGTCACTGTTCCTGGAGGTACTAAAAGACACGCAGATATAGCCCTGAGAATTGTTGTTCAGTGGTGCATGTGGCAGTGTTAGGGTAACGGTCAGACCCAATGATCTTAAAGGTTTTTTTCCAAACCTAAACTATTCTGTGACTAAGACAAGCAGGGCTATAGGGCAAGCCTTTCCAGAACTGAGCAGTTTGCTTGACGTTCTGAGTTCAAGACTCAGAGAGGTAGAAGATGAAGAAAGTTTGCTTTTCAACAAGTGATGAAAATAACCAAAATACACTTTGCAGGGGTTTATTGCTATCTGCTTTCCCAAACATTGTTTTCAATTAGAAATTTTGTTGTATTTTCTGGCATCCCAGATTTTTGCAGTCAAGTTGTGACAACTTAGAGACCTGTATTATTCTGCCTGTAATTCAAGTCGTTGTGTCTTGATTAAAATGGTGGTGTGACAGGTTCACTGTTTTGAAAAGTGCTTGCTTGCATCACTGTCATTAAAAAAATAGCTGTACTCAGTAAGGCTACTTCATTAGTGTACTTGGGCTGCATTTGGTAGAAAAGATCTGTCATGAAGAGGAACTAGAGTTACCCTAGAATGAAAATCTGACCTTACTGGGTAGCTCAAATCTGATATAGCGTACTGATGGACAGTTTATTGTCCATTTTTCTATCCATCAACTGTATATGCTTGAGATACATCACTCATTTAGTCATGAGTAATAGTAGGTGCTGCCTATTAGCCTTTTTTTTTTTTTTTTTGGTACATAAAGCAAAGATTCTTAAAAATCCCATCACAACAAAATGTGAGAAGGAGGAGGGAATAGGAGGGTTGAAGACCCATTTCAGTATCCTTGCAAAAAAATAAATATTGCAATGTGTATCTTATTTATTCTACTATAAGCTGCTTTAAGATTGATTCTGACTTCTTGGCTTCTTAGACACTGAAAAATTAACAGCTTCTGTTCCACAGAGCACGTGGAAGCTTTTATATTTTTGTTGAGAGATCAGCAGCCTGTTATTCACTCATGACTCATATGAGCTAAGTATAGGCTTTAAGCTACATTTCCTGAAAGGTTATAGAGCCAGGTTTTGCTCCATCTTGTGGGCTCCAGTAGTATTTGGCTGTGTTTGTAAGACAGTAGTATCTAGTAGCTTTGTAGGTTGCTATCTTGCAGTTGTCTATATGGATACGCTTCTGACTTGACTAAGACTTTACATTGGTTTCCTACCTTTTACTGTTCACCTGGTATTAGAGCCAGGGCAATATTGGCTAGAGAAGGAAAGCAGAATTTGAAGCATTGAAATAACTTTTCTTGTTCAATACATCTGAAGAATAGGGCATGAAAGTTTTGTGACTGAGGAAATAAGAGCAAACCAAGACTCCTATTTACCTCTCAGTATGTTGCTCCTCTAAGGCAATGATACATCAGACTCCCCTTTACAGCCTGACCATTAGCTACTTTGTAAAATCATTAAGTGAAGTTACCACATAGATCGTAATCAGATGTGATCTTTTTTTTTCTTGTATTACTAGTAAAGAAACCTTTGATTATTTTATTGCAGGTGTCTGCTGAGGTCAAACAGGGAACTTTATACTGTGAATAAGAAATTTGCTGAAGTTTTTGCTACACGGCCATATGATTTAATTGTGTTTTGCTTATTACTGTTTGGTCAAAATGACCTAAATGTTATGAAGTCAGCCACAGAATGCATTAAATGCCCTCTACCCTCACACTTCTTGTTTTAAAGCAAACAAGAAGTTTTGTAACATTATAAGTGAGCCCTAAGTTAGAGAGGTTTGATTTGTTTACAAGTACAATTTCCTAAGAAGTCACTTGGGGCAGCTGAGGAGGATGTAGTTTATGCAGGATACAGCTTTAAGCACATTAAAAAAACCCAAAATGGTGTTACTTTGGTTCCAATTCACAGATTTATCAAGGAGGGGCACTATGCATGAATAAAGCTGTTTACTTTTAGCTTGGAGAGTGGGCTTGTTTTTATTTCTTTCTTCTGCAGGTGATGGTATTTTGACACTGCAGTCTCTTTACAGACCACTAGTCCAGCTCTTGCTATGCTGTGAAGATGTTCTCTTTTGAAAGCCCATTATGTGGCATGTCTAGAACGGCCAGAGCACATAAATGTCCATTCTGTGTAACTACAAAAATACTTAAAATTGTTAGGGCTCACTGAAGTGTTAGTCAGGGAACTGACACACTGACTATTTTTTGCTTTTCCTAACCATACAAAACAACACGATGCTTCTAAAGAAAAAGTATCATTATGAAGCTGTCTGAGCTAAGTGAAATTTAGTTCCTTTTTTATTCAGATCTTGCGTGGCCTTATTTGGTTTTACAGTCCCCCTTCCTCTGTCTCTTAAGGAAGGAAGGAGGAAAAATAATAAATCACATTTGAAATATTTAGATAACAGCAGATTCAAAGTATAGAAAAAGGTTATTCCTGAAGGATTCCTGTTTTAACCAAGAAACTGTACATTTAAGACAAAAGGCTGGCTAACCAAAGTGGAAAAAGTTAATTTTAGAATAGTAGAAGCTTTTAATAGGAGTATAGTGGGCTGGAATGTGGAATATCAGCAAGAACGTAAAAGCAACACACTGATTTTCCTTTTTGTTATTAAACACTGTTGGTACAGTAAAAAGAGAGGCAATAAGCAGATCTTCCCACTAGGTGGCACTAGTGCACTACCTTAGTATCAGAGCAGCATCTAACGTACAGCAAGGACACACTGAGGGCAAGCAAATAGTGAAGCTACCTGGTACAAAACAGCTAGCTCTCAAGGCATCACCTACCCAGCAGACGCTGGAAATACCAGATTTTTGTGCCAGCCTTAAAAGATCACGTAGATTTTTAGAGGCATACTTTAAGTGGCCTTCTGCTTGGAACTGCATAGCAATGCCTCTTTAAAAACTTTACTTTCTTAGAACAAAGTTTTTAAATAGGAAAAGAAATGAGCTAAGATGTTTACCTGAGCAGCTCCTGAGGTGGTAGTGCTCAGTGATAGAGGCTGTGGGAAAAGGAAGTAGTGAAAGAGATTCAATTTGTGACTTGTGTTTAGCAATGTCCTTTATTGTAATCCTAGCTGTTTATGAATTCAGGGTCATTTACCAGATCTAGAGTTCCACCTGAGATTATGAAACAACTAGTATTTTACAAAATATTTGTATCTGTTAAAATTGTTACATAATGTTCCACGCACTTTACCAGGGTTGGGAAGGTTGGTTAAATAGTATGATTTAGTCTCATCTACAGACCAAATCAGAAACCAAAGCACATCTGTTTGAACAGTGTGATTCGCATGACCTGTGCTGGTTTGGTTTACATTTTCCATGGCTTGTGTGTTGTGGATTTGTTCTTGTATCTTACTAGCTTGACTTTCTTTTTTTTTTTTTTTTTTTTTTTCCTTACTGTTGAGTGCAGGCAAATTTGGATCAAGTATAATTTTAAAGGTGTTATTAACATTATAAGAAGTTATAAAAGTTGTTGCAAGACTTGACTGAGGGGCATAGGGTCAAAGGAATTATAAATTTGATTACAGGCTGAATCCTAGTAAGGTATGAATGCAGTACCTTTGACATGTGCTGGCATTTTTGCTGCTTAATGCAGTTTTCAACAAACACACATGAGAATAATTATGTGTGACTTAATTAGGTAAAGAAATGAGGTCATGTAATTCTGTTAATGTAACAGAAATATGGCAAATTGCAGAAAAAAACCCCACTGTTAGATATTATACAATAAGCTAATGAAATATATAGTACCTAGATAAATCTAAAACCCCACCTTGGTGCTGCACAGAGACATTGTTAGTTGTTTTAGACATGAATTTTAAAAGAAAATATTGGAAGATCATTAAAAATGTATCCATGAAAGTCGAAAAAAGTTCACACTTCTTAAAAGATAATTTCCCCCCACACACACTCCAATAGCACGGCATGATTTGCTGAATTGTGGCTACAAAAAGTCGTGAGACAATCACTTTGTGGTGAGTGGTTCCCACTACATTTTTCTGCCAGGTACCCCTTTGGCATCCAGCTATACTTCCAGATTTCTCTCTTTCCCTTCCTACCCAACCGCAGGCACAAATTTGGTTGTTCTAGGCTACACAGTCATTTTCCGGAAGGCTTTCTAAATTTGCAAGTTTGCTGGATACAAGACAAATGTATGGAAAATCATTTTAAAGTTACTAAATAATTGCACTGTAAGAATGGCAGAGTTCTAGAGGACTAAGTAGACGTAAACTAGGGGAGTTCACAGTTTTGCAAAATAATGTACATCAGATAACAGAGGGTTTTACTGCTCCAGTAAAAAAAAGCAACAGATAAATTAAGCAAAGGATATTCATTTTTCAACAATGTATTTAAGTGGTAAGTTTCTTCTTCATCAGAAATACTAAAAGATTCTTTTCAATTTAAGATACTGATGAACATTTAGGTGCTTGCATGTGATTCTGGTGATGCTGTGCTTGTGCACTGGAGGGCAGAATGTGGCACAAACTGGCTAAATCTGCTCCACAAAGAATTGAGGCCATGTAAAGGAGTCGCATCTGTAAGATACAGTAAACAAACAGTTGAGAAGGATTGCAACAGGTAGTGAGAAGTGTAATTCCTGGCTTTTCTGTTACCTTTGATTTCTCAGTTTTCTGATTGCTTTGTGAATGACACTGCATAGTAATTAGTAAGATATCTAGAGAGCCTAAACCAGAAGTGAAGTCAATAAATCTTTAGCTAGATTTTAATATATTTTTTTTAAAGTAGAAACAATATATTTTCTCTATCCTTTCTTTTCTCAGAACCTTTATCCTTGCAGAGCTGTAATTAATATTTTGTTTGCCACACTTAAGGGTAACTCCTAGACCTTTTAATTTAGTTGTAATTTTTATGGAGGTAAAAAGGGAAAAAATGAACTACGTGTTTTACAGAAGTGCAAAAGTCCCTTAGTTACTGACAGAATCAAAGGGAAACCATAGCTTTTGGATAATCCAAGTGTGTAGCTCAACTTCACTCTTTATTAGATACTACAAGTTAGGCTAAATGTCCCTTAAAGCCCTTCCATGCTTCAAGAGTACTCTGCAAACTTGAGTAGGCAAGTTAAGATGTTAACAGTGAGATTGCTTAGAAGTATCTCTCTAACAATCCATTAGAAATGTCTTTGCTACACCATTTGAAGGAATTAATCATATGTAAGCATTTCACCTTTGGAAACAGAACAGAGAAACATAGCACACTAGTGACTCAAGTGGTTTAAACTAATCTAAGCTGGGCCATTGGAGTGCTGCTGTTCTCCTTTTCCACTAGCTGTGTGTTTCTATTCCCTTACAACAACACTGCTCTTCATCTGACCTCTTGCTAAGCCAATCAAAGGTAAAAAGTGATGGGGAAGTTAAGGCTGTAGTTCTCTAGCAGCCTAAGGCAGTTTAACTGCTGGCTGCCTTGGTGCTGTCTCCTGTCCCTGGCCAAACCCTTTCCCTGACTCACTTGGTCGCTGGGTTGCTGAGCCATTTCAGTGCACTGAGTTGGCAGAAAACTAATATAACAAAAGTGAATAGTTTTTCTGCTGATTTAATACACTGAAACAGCTCATATTTTCCAAATACGTTGAAAGAATTGCTGGCTGTATGAATGTCCTGTTCAACCCCCAGTTTTCTGCCTGCCCTGAGTTCTTTGCAGACTTCATGTGGCAGATTAACAAAACAGATGGCAGACTTACTTCTGGAGTGCTTTATCTTGAACATCCTGCCTTCCATCTTTTGTCAGTCATAAGGGCTCCTGACATCACACCAGTAGTAAATGCATAAGGAAAAAAATGCCTTGGTAAATCTCAAAAGTTTTGGGTGACCAATGGATTGGGGACTTTGTGATTAGGAGTTGTGTTTGACTAGCCATCTTTAGATAAAGAGAATAAAGAGAAAACATAATCTGAGTGCAGAATAAAGGCCCCAAAGAAAAATCTCCCTAAAAGCCTTCAAATGGTCATTATTTCATATTTATTTTATACTGTTTCAGACTTATCCTTTTAACCTTGAATGCTGGTGGTATCATTGTATAGTTATATGTAACACCCTTAAATACTCAGATAGAGCATTCAAGGCAGTATTACAATTGTTTTCACCTAGGAAAAAAAAAAAGAGAAGGCTCTAATAATTCCAAATACATTTAGTGTGCTACACGTGGCATTAACTAGAAGTGCATACCATGGCAAATTTCTGTTGACACCTCACCTGATGTAGTACAGATCCCTTTAAACTACCCCACATGACCAAGAGAGTTCTTTTTCTGCACAGAATACCTCCTTCTTAGGGGTGAACTTTAAAAGCACACAATGATAAAAGTTACAGAATTTATCAAATGGGGAAAGAGTCATAATTTATAACAACTAGGGTGGCAATAAATAAGTGTGATAATGGCTTCAATGAAATGAAGTGAGGCACATTAATCTTTTCAGGTGAAAGTTGTTTTAAGTTTTGAGCTGTGTGAAAGGAAGAGACCTCTAATTCAATTACCACTTTGTGCAGGTGGGGAGACAAAGACACCTCAGGTAGATGGCTGTGTTCTTTTAACAGAGAGTAGTAATTGGCATCCAGCTGTTAAGGTACAGTGTCTTGCCATCTTTCCTTTTCCTCTTCTATTAATTCCAGAAGATTTTACACACTGCCCTGCCTGCTGCTTGGAAATATGGTATTGGTAACTGTAGCAAAATTTTCTAGTTCTGTGTTTGAAAGATCTCCCTCTTTTAAAAATCAAACCCAAACTCTCCAAACCTTAATCTGAAAATGACCCTATTGATTGAAGCAAGGAAGAAAAATCCAAGGCCCTAAAAGATTAAAAAAGGCTGAAGTGAAACAGTTTTGATGTTTTTCCAATAAACAGAAACCAAACATTTGGTTTTTAAGTTTAATAAGAGCAATAAAAAGTCATGTCATTCTCTGGTAACTGCCAGTTACCAGTTTCAGGCTGTAATCTTGTCAACTTTCCTCAGCTCTGAACTCCAATGCTACCAGGATATGTTGGTATTGATCTCCCTTGAGTCAATGTTTTATAATGACTGCCCAAGGTGCTAACTTTCACATAATTCTGTGGCCCTACTTTGGTCTTTAACTGCCTCAGGGTTGTCACATGCAGTCTGTAATTAATGAAGGAAAATATGTCTTTTGTTTCACAGTATTGTATTGGTTGGTTACCACTGCTCTCTTGGAACTCTTGAAAATGGATGGCATTTCAGGTGCATCTCGAGATGTTCCAGATATGATGGTTGTTGCCAGTCATGTGTCCTATCCCAGGATAAGCAAATCTCAGTTTTACCATTAACATTGTCTTTGTTTCTGAAAAATCCACAAGTTGTTTCAGGTAGATAAGAAAGTCTGGGTATGCTGCTGAAAAAGATGAATAAATGGGGTATAAAGGCAGTCACAGCTGGTTGCATTTTATTTGTAAATTGAAAAAGTCATTGAAGAGTTACATAGTGTCAGAAAAATAGTTGGATTTGCTTTTTGGAGGAAACAGTATGTTTATATGTAAGGTAAATACTAGCTGATTTCACAGTTCAATACTAAGTCAGACTGCATAATGAGAAGTCTTATGGTTAAGACACTGAGAGTGACTTAGAAAATCTTTGTTCTATTCCCAGATCTGTGGTTGTGTCCTAATGCTGACTTTGTCTATGATTCAGAACTTTGCCTTAGTTTTCTTTCTGCAAAATAGTCACTATCTTCCTTCATTTTATCTGCTTAGGCTGTAGACAAAACTGCAGGCACTTTGGAATGGGGACTTCTTATTGTAAATAAATGCATAGATCATGACTGGCACAATCAGAGCTAATGTGGTTTGGGTAAGTAGGTGTGTATTTAATGTTACTGGGGTTTTTTTGTGTGTTTTTTTAAAAATAATTTTAACATCCTGCTGTTGAATTGGAGACCTTCCAGTTAAAATTACTTTTATGTCTGGTTTTAGAGAAAATATTTTGCAGTGAAAGGTATAAATTTTCATTTAACACAACCAAGTTTGCCACAGGCTTCTAACTTCAGCTCAGGACACATTTTCAAAATGAAAGGATCTTAGTTATTTGTTATTGGTAGAGACTACACTGTCAAATCCATGTGTACTTGAGAAATAATGTAGGTATGATGGATCCCAAAATAAGAAAGAGGAAGGAAGGGATTTTCTCCTGAACACACTGGATTGAGAGGGAATTTTGAATATATTTAAACTTTTTGGTAGTGCACTTGTAGAAGACTAAGACTGTATGATAACAGAGGAAAGGTCTGTTTTTTTCCTTATAAGGCAGACTTCTTATATTTTCTCATCACTGTGTCTAAATTTTATAAAACTCAATTAAAGAAAAAACATTTTTATTTCTAATATAGGCATCGACACAATTTTAGTATAAAACCAGATGGTTTTTCAGGCTAGTCTCTGGTTAGTGCAGATAGAAAAAAATAGTGGAACTCTTGATCTATGTGGAAAGTTAACTATTTAAAACCAATAATTTCTGACATAGATCTCTTTTCGTTTGACTGTGACTTTCTGTAGAGCTTCCTAATTAGTCAACTTATTTTCAAATTCAATTTTAGACCAGAATCAGACCAGTGAGCCATTCGATTTCTGATTTAATTCACTACGTAAAGTTTTACTTCTAGAGCAGCTCTGGGATGCATTGAGTGCAAAGTCCAAAGGAAAATACTTGCTTTGTGTCTAAGTGTCTGAAATTTATTAAAACCAGTCTTGTGATGACTGGAGGTGGTGCCTAGCTCTGAACTTTGGGCCTCAGAGTACTTTGTTCTCAATCCCGTCTTTTGTACTTGTTTTCATTCTTCACGTTCCCTAAGTGGTGCCTCAGTCATGTTGTTTTCATAGCTAAAATTGCTTCATGAAGATGAATTTCACTGAGATAAAGATATGATCCCTGCTTTTAGAGAAGGAAACAAAAAACCTGATGTGATCAAGTGCTTTTAGATCTTACTGATCACATTTTCAATCTCTGTAGTGAATAATTGGTAGGAGATCTCAATCTCTGTGAAGTAACATTAATTCATACTCAGGAACAGGACAGAAGCTACAAAAAGGTGGTAAAAATTTACTTTGTGAAGTTTCCTTAGGATAGAGGCATTCTTCATGAACATAGTTGTGAGGTTTATTGTTATTTTTATTCACAATTACACAAAACTTTTATTATCCAGGGCAGATGTGGAGCACATAGATCCTAGCAGTGGAAAAGTGGAAGGTGATCAAATACAACATGCAGTGTTCTTAAGAACCATGGGAAGCAGAGATGGAATTAGAGCTAGTAACTAATTGTAAGAAACAAAAAAATCCTCAGATGTTTCCCTTTATGAGTTAATGGAAATTCATATTTTGTATTAAGTCTTGCACCATGTCTGAGCCAATGCAGCAGCTCACCACCTCCACGAGGTCACTGTTACTTCTTACTCCCTTTTTCCCCCTGATTCACAGCAGCATGCTCCTTTCCTCTTCCTTTTGGCTCGGGTATTAATCTGATACTACCATAAGCTGATTAATCTGACTAAATGAGTAGTATTTTTCTTCTAGTTTGGAGAGTTGAATGAGCTCACTGGGGGTCAAGTGAGAGTCAGTGCAAGAATGAAAACAGGTAATTGGGAGCTGGGCCCTTTCTCTCAATGGGAAATTACAAATCAATTCAGTTACAGGGCAGGAATTCTTGGTATTAAATTAAAAATCGAAGTGAAATTCATCTTATTTTTTTAATTGTCTCCCTCTCACAATTTAAAAAGCTTTTGTTCTCCCATCAGCATTATTTTTAGAACATCAGATATTAATCACTTGGAATTTATGTTTTTCTGTCTGTTTTTAGAAGATCGTCATTAAAGTGATCTGATCTTTCTGAATCTGTCTTTGCTTTAGCTTGACAAAGCAGCATTCTATAGGTGGCACTTAATATACCTTAGCATATGCTTAATTTTGCTTATTTGGATGATCTTGCCTAGCAATAAAACAGGCAAAATTTAACCTTTGATAACACAAAAACTTAGACATCTGCAGAAATACCACATTCCCAGTTTTTTGATCAGTTCTCATCCTGCTTAGCTGGTTAGACCTGCTAATGAACAGTCTGATTTGCATGTCACTGTCTGCACAGAAATACTTGTCTTTTCCCTTTGACTGTGATAGTTTCCTACCTGTTATCCTGCAGAGTCTGATGAAAATACAGCTGCTGTGAGACATATGACACTGACACCTTGCTATGACTCAATAGCTGTCAGGCATCTGTACACATTTGCTGAGTAAACTCTTATTCCTGGGTTTGCAAATCAATGGTCGTCTTTTGTTGGAAAAATTAATACAGTGATGTAATAGTTTTTGTGGCTTCTTTTTATTGAGCACATTTCTCCTGCCTCTCCTGCTGTTTTAGTACCAGCCTGATGAATTTAAAAGCAGTGGTCGCTTTTTCAGTACCTGAGAATCTCGCAGACACTAGTTTCTCTGAGGTATTTGTGACTAATATACTGAATTATAAAGGACAAAAGAAAGAACTTGATGTTATGTTTTTGGATGATAATAATAGGACATATTAGGAAACAGGAAGTATTTCTTTATAGAATAGCATTTTTTGCTGGACTGAAATTTTATCTCTCAAAATTCCCAGACTTTTCACTCTTAAAAAGGGCAAAATTTATTCTGTATCACTTTCAGAAACACTAAATTCCTGTTGTAAGATAGGAAATAAAATAAAGGTTTGACAAGGTTTTACTTTTTTGTTTAGCCTGATACATTGGGTTTTTATATTAATTTTGAAGTTTTGTTAACAAGGCATAAGATTATATTAAAAAGAGCTCAATTGACGGCTACCTCTGTATTTGCAAAGAAACTTAGGAAACTCAACCCAGGAAACCTTAATTTTTTATAGTTCTGGGTACACAGTTCATTATTGTCACTAAGACCCTCAGATTTATCTTGACTTAAATGTCAGACAACATTCAGGTGTGGAAGACACCAAAGATCACAGCTAACTGACATATTGAATCTTAATTAGCAAGGAGACCATATAAAACTCAGAGGCTTCTATGAACTCTGAAAACAACTCTGACATTCTCTGTTAGGCTCTGAGTATTTATTGTTGATTTTGATCTCCAGTAATAATCTCCAAAGAGCTGTGATTCTGGCTCGCTTAAAAATTGGGTTTACTTTCAAACTTTTCCTGTTAAGGCATTAATACCAAATAACTCTGGAGGGACTAGAACCTCATAAAAGGCATTTTATTTCCTATTATGCAATTTGGAGATTAGACAAGAGCACTACATAAACCAAAGCTTGTTTCTTCTCTGCAGCTCAGTTTACTTAGTATTAAATATATTCTGTGCATTGAATCTGTATCCTGCCTGTGTTTAACAGTCAGCATGTTTTTTGCAGGACCCCTTATGTTTAGAAAATACCACAATATTTTTGAAAGGTATAATAAATAGCTGTGAAATGGACTAAGGAATTATCCTCTGAGATAAGACCACAGTTCACATCATAGTTAATGGACTCATCTGGCAACTAGGGAAGAATTAAAAACCTTTTTCTTCTAGTTTTTCCTCTTTGATATTTGTTCTTGGCAGGATTATTTCTAATTAGATTGTTCCTTTTCCTAATCTTAGAAGGAGCACACACAGTGAGTGAACAAGCAGACGTTGTAGCTCGTGCATCTGAACTGCAGCTAATAAAGTGCAGACTCTCTTGCCGAAATCATAGCTAAATTTAAATGTTTAAGAAGCCATTGTGATAATCAGTTACACAGTTTCTCTTTGTTATATGAGGATATTGTAGGAGCAATCTGTGAAAGACTACATCAAACTTCAAATTATTTTGACTTTTATTATTGTAAAGTTTAGGAATTTACAGTGTGACCTTGAAAAATGCTTAAGGCACTCAGAACTCTGAGACAAGTTTAGCTTTCATTTAAGACAGCCGTGTTAAATGTTATTGCATATTTATGTTGCAATTTTATTGACATCGTATCACCTATGTTATTAAAAAAATATTGGTATACCAGAATCTGGGTTTTTTTTTTTTTTTCCTCCTGACATAGTGTAATGTTTGCAGTGTTACAAAAACCAAAGATGAAATCTATTGTCATGGAAATTGGCAAATATGCTCATGTTCATATTTAAAAACAAACAAAGCAATTCTAAGCCCATTTTATCCATTCTGCCTTGAAGAAGTAAAAGTCATTGCTGGTCTTTTCTAGGCAGGTGTCTACCAAAATCAATGAACTATATACATACATTTGTATGAAGCTCTGCAAAAAAGAAATGCCCCCGGGAACTTTTATGAATATTTACATAAAGACCCTGTTGGGATGCATTCCGTAGAAATGTTATGTTCTGCTAGGACAAACGTGATTAACATTCATTGGATGCTGAAAGTTAGATGCTTGGAGACAAGAAAGGAACTTGTAAAGTTGGTTAGTTAAAGTTTCTGTTGGCTGTAGCATACAAAACTAGATTGTTTTGTGTTACTGAAGCTTATGTCTATCATGATGCAGGAACAGATGTAGGAGATTTCAGTCAGGGCTGAACTGACATATTTATGCAGAACAGAGTTGATACAAACTTGTGATTTTCAGTCTGTAGGAAGTTCTGAATTCTGCTTTACTCTCCTCTCAGGACAGGAAGCATTGCACTTTGAAAAGCAAGTTCTTACTGCAGCTTTGTTAAAACTGGCACATTGCTGATAAAAATTCTATGTCATAACACAACAGAATTTTTCCAATTGCTGCTTTGCTTTTTAAGACTGTAGTTTGATATATTCTAGGCACCTTCATATATGTAATTGCATATCCTCTGTCCCTTGGGAAACAGTAATACCATTGTCACAAAATACACAAGATTTTATGAATATTGCTAGTTGATTTCTAAGGTTTAGTAACATTGTTGCAAGCAACCCTTTTACCTTGGATTATTTATCACTTTCTAAGTTTTGGACTGTAAAATATTTAATGGCCAAATTCCTTTATTTTCCTTGCCATTTTTTCAACATTTGCAGTAAAAACATATGGGAGTGTAAATCTTGGGTCATAACTCCTATCTGGTAAAAATGAAAAAAAAAAAAAAACCTGAAAGAAAATAGATCTTGTCCCAGAGCTTGTAATCTTGTTGCAAAGTGCTGTGGCATCATTTTGACAGGGAACGGTCAGTCACACTGTTCCTGTTACACTTTAGCCAGATTTATAAGTTACCGTTTCTGTCTGGCCTCAACTATGTGTCTGCTGCAAACCGCTACCCCTAGTATTTCTCTGATCTGTTGTCATGTGTGGTTCTTCAGTAAGCTGGACCTGTCTTGAAGCCCTTAGATGTTGAATAGCTGTGACAGAGCAAGTAGAAATAAGTACTAATGATTTGCATTTCACTCAGTTCAAAGCAAACACAGCCTGGATACTCCAAAGGCCTCTAGAGAAGCTTTACATGACTGTTAATGACTTACAGAAAGCTTTGTTAATTGTTTTCCAGTTAACCACTTCCAGGAGATTCTGAAAGACAATTAGAAATCACACTCTGCATGTTTGCAGACCTCAGCCATTTCCATTATCAGGGGAAAGGGCAAGCAGAGAAGACAGCAAGAAAAGACAGTTGTCTCTTGAACAGAAAATGAAATTTTGCAATAAATAGTTTTTCGTGGTTTTGTATATCTGTGTCAATATTATAGTTCAGTAGTTTCACTTGACAGTGGTGGAGTCTTTGTTTTCTTTGGACTAATCTAAGAATCAATGAAAATAACCTGTTGTAGCTATGCTGAAACTTTTTCTATTGAAGTCTTCATCTCCACTGTGAGATGTTTCTATATACACAGAAAAGTCAAGACCCACTATAACATATCAATATTGGAGAGTAATTAGTGGAAGGGAGGATCAGGAAGAGAGTTGCCTGTATGAGATAACAACGAAGAAGAGAGTAGAAGAAAAAAAGGGACAAGTACACGGAAACAAAAGCTAGGAACAAACTCGACAAGCAGCTGGTAGCTCAAATTTGAGAAAAGCCCAGAGAAAGTGTAAAAAAAAAAAAAAAAAGACTTCAGAGGCTGAAGGGAAGATGAGAAGCAGGAAGATGCAAGGTGTGTTCTCCAGCTCTTTGGAGTTTTAATACATTTCCAGCCAAATGAACGGTCTGTTGAATTTTAGCCTGAAAGTTAATATCCTATATGTGATATTTTGTGTGATCATCCAGCTGTTCAAATGTCCTTCTGCAGAAATTGTGGCTCTTAACACCACATGGAATTTCATGCTGCTGTCCTTACCGCTGGCTTTGACTATTCCCTGGGTTTTTTTTCCCTGGCTTTGTTTTCTGCCACTGGCTGAACTGAGTGAGCTCACAAAGGGGTTAGAAATAAACCTAAGCCAACACCAGCAGAATGTTTAACTTTCTTAGATTGTTAAAGTAGCTGTAGCACTTGAATTTTGCAAGAATTCCTGAACAAACATCCAAAGACACTTTTGAGCTATGTAAGTCAGAAGTGTAATTGAGGGTGATAGTCAAAGGAGAATATATATCTGTGTTTATGGCTACCTGAGCTGTATGAAGATCTCTCTGCAGTCCTTAGTCATGCTTTTTGTAATTACAGACAGTTGCAAGCAGCTGTTTATTTGTACAGAATTAGTAAAGAATGGATGCTCAGACATTTTCATTATATAATGAGTTTTTCATGTGGCTCAAACACCAATACTTCTGTATATATCTTATAATCTTATATATCGATTACTCCCTATTTACTTTAGTAAACATGAAGATATTTTCATTTTATTCAACCAATCTCACCTTTTTGTCCAGTCACAATATAGGTAGAATCACTACTATGCTTTCCAAACAGATATTTGATACTTTTATTGATGCTTGGTAGAACTGGAATAGATTTCTCTCTCTATTTTTCTCCAACATGCATCATCAGCACTCCCTGTTCTGTGGAAGGAGTCAGGAGAATGCAATAGGGGTGATTCAGAGAAAGTTAATGGAACAGGATTATGGACAGTGTAACACTGTTGTAAATGAATGCAACTACTTAGACTTAAAGAGTTTAAACTTAATTAAACTAATGACTGCATTGGATTCTTGTGATAAGATTCCAGCTAATGCCAGCCTATGTCACTCCACTGAAATTGGTAACGTGCTTTGGGCTGGATCTTCCATTCAACAAGCACAATTGCACTGACTTCCCTCCGCTGGTGGGTGCATCAGCTGTAGAGTGACCCATTTGTGTGGGTCTGTTAACTATCTGTTGTCTCTGAACAACAAAATTGTTCAGTGCTTTAGAATTGGCCACATCAGTCTACAAGATTCCAGTCTTACAGACCACAAGCACTGAGTTAACCAACACATTAGATGCAATTATATATGTAATATTTGGCTAGCTGTTCTGTATATTAGACAAAAAAATATAACATGCAATTCACTGTTTGTTTTGGTTTTTTTAGAGGTTTATATAGTTTTACTAACAGTTTTGACAAAAGAAAATTGGTTATAAGCCAGAGGTAGTTATAGTTCGAAAATATGTGGTAAAAGACACCAGCTTGCTTAGATTAGGAATTTCTACTTGAAATGATAAAAAAGACTGTTGATCTTGTAGTCTTTAACTTCTGTTTATCTGCATCAGACTTCATGTACTTACATAGATTAAAATTATTTTCACAGAATCACAGAATCTTAAGGGTTGGAAGGGACCTTGAAAGATTTTTTTAAAAAAACAATTATTTCTTAAGTTCTTCCTACATAATTGGATAACTTGACTTATTTTAATGGTATTAAACAGAAACAAGAAGAAAAAAGAAGGTAGATGTGCCTTTTTCTATGAAATTTTTGTTGCTAAGGCCATGATTCAAATTGACTTATAATAAATTATTATCATAGAATCCCAGAATCACAGAATCTTAAGGGTTGGAAGGGACCACGAAAGATCATCCAGTCTAACCCTCCTGCCAGAGCAGGACCACACAGAGTAGGTCACACAGAAACTCATCCAGGTGGGTTTTGAATGTCTCCAGAGAAAGAGACTCCATAACTCATCTGGGCAGCCCCTTCCAGTGCTCCATCCCCCTCACAGGGAAGAAATTTTTCCTTGTGTTTCTTTGGAACCTCTTATGTTCCAGCTTGTACCCATTGCCCCTTGTCCTATCGCTGGACATCACTGAGAACAGCCTGGCTCCATCCTTCTGACACCCGCCCTTTACGTATTTGTAAACATTAACAAGGTCACCCCTCAGTCTCCTCCAAGCTGAAGAGCCCCAGCTCCCTCAGCCTTTCATCATAAGGGAGATGCTCCACTCCATCATCTTGGTGGCCCTGTGCTCTCTCTCCAGCAGCTCCCTGTCCTTCTTGAACTGAGAGGCCCAGAACTGGACACAATATCCCAGATGTGGTCTCACAGGGCAGAGTAGAGGGGGAGGAGAACCTCTCTCGACCTACTGCCCACTGCTCTTAACACACCAGGATGCCATTGGCCTTCTTGGCCACAAGGGCACATTGCTGGCTCATGCTCATCCTGCTGCCCACCAGGACTCCCAGATCCCTTTCCCCTACACTGCTCTCTAACAGTTCACTCCACATCCTGTACTGGTACATGGGGTTATTCTTTCCCAGATGCAAGACTCTACCCTTGTTGAATGTCATTAGATTTCTCCCAGCCTGTCCAAGTCTCTTTGAATAGCAGCACAGCCTTCTAGCGTGTCAGCCACTCTCTCTAGTTTAGTATCATCAGCAAACTTGCCAACAGTGCCCTCTGTTCCCTCATCAAGGCCATTAATGAATATATTGAACAGTACTGGTCCCAGCACCAACCTCCAACTAGACCCTGTCCTGTTGATCACAACTCTCTGCCTTCTTCCCTTCAACCAGTTAACAGTCTACCTCACTACCTGATGATTCAGCCCACATTTTTTCAGTTTTGCTATGAGGATGTAAATGTTATTCACATTTTTTAACAGCTCATTCTGTGGCACTATATAGTAAATACTGTAATTCCTCTTTCAGTTACTGTTCACTCAACTGTACATCAATTCAGCTGAACTCAATAGCTTTTAATGAGAGTGTAGTACTGTATGCATGGAGATTTTCCCAAACATGCTGGCACATTCGTCCACTGATCTGTGTCTCAGCCTCTCACAGGGACATAAATAAATGTCTATAAAATCTTGGTGGACATTCATCAGTTATCATGATGACAATAGAGACAGACAGCTCATGCTCATCGCTTTATTGTCTGTTAGGACTGATGAGGCATAGCTTGTATTAGAAGTCAAGCTTTGAAAATAAGATCAGTGAGAGGTTTTTCAAGGACCATTTTTTATGGTCAATCAAATTTTTTTGGTGACTATTAATTATCTTCTGGTTCTCACTGATAAATATTAGGGGGATGGGAAATAATATTTGTCCAGGAAATGTGATTTGGCACATCTAAGTGTCTCTCAGGTGATAGATGCTTATGAATTATTACACAGGAATTACATTAACTTCATTTTACTTTATTTAAGGAATGGTGTAAAATGTAAACTCTTCATCAACTGACTTCCAAGGAAGAGGAAATGTAGGATATGTAATAACTTACAACCAGAAATCTGTAAAAACATGACTTTTCATTACAGGCTTTTCCCCTCTTGCTATTGCATATATTATTTTTTTATCTTCTATTTTCTGCTTTTCGTTCAGTCTATATTTACAGAAAAGGTCATCTACTTGTAGTCTGTGTCTGCCAACTCTTCCCTTCAATAATAGATTATTGACCATTTTCTAGGACCTTTAGTATTAAAAACCCCTTTTTTGGGTTTGCTGTTTGGGAAGAAGCCGTTCAGAAATCATTTTAGTAGGGTTAGCTCAAGCCCATAAGTCACATACTATTTTAGCTTTTTAGCTTATTGAATTCTGGAGGTGAAAATGACATAGTAATGAAAAGCCAGAAGGGGGAGAAGTGGATCAATATATTGCTAAATTCTTATTGAAATTCTCATGCTTAGACTGTTCTGGGCGGTTTTATTTCTGCTTAACATTTGCTGAGTAAAAGTCATTGCCCTAGAGATGCAAGATTTATTGACACACAGAGATGAAAATGATTAGCTAAAAGGTTTCTGCACAAAGAGAATCAAAATCAGCTGAAGCACTACAGGGTGTCTCATATACAAGAGGCTGAGCTATTTCAAATAAGTTATTAAAAGTAAAAGCTGAGCTTGTTCATATTACACCAATTGTTTATTCTTTGCTTCCTTTGCAGGAACCATCACATTTTGAAAAAGACTTTCAGTTATATTTATAGGTTTATATATTCTACACACACACACTTTGCATGTTAGAGTTCATAAGGGCATTTTCATAGATTTATTTTCTAATTAAGTACATGTTTGTTTATTTGCAGATTTGAGCTTTTCAAGAATTGGCTTTATGGACTGTTCCTGCCGTCTGGACACAGGTAAAGCTCTATGACAATATATTCTGATCCATTAGGAATCTTCCTCACTCATTTTTCCTTTGATTTCATATGTCACAATCTAGGTGCATTGGTATATTGTCATTAGCTTTTCAGTCATCTGAAAGATGTCATCATGATTTGGCTTACAGAGCATGTGAGCCTGCCAGAAGTACTAGGCTGAACTTCTGGTTTTTGGCCTACTGAAGAGCAGCTTGTGTCTTTAGACTTGACTTTCTCTTGACTTTGTTCCGGCACAGTATAGGAAAGCCTGAACAATCAGCAACATGAAATACAACAGTGATTGAGTGCTATCAGAAGTCAAATACAGGTTTAAAAAAATAGTTCTCTAACTAGGTGGAGTCAGCAGAATTTACTAATCTTGTTAATGCTGTTTACAGTTCCAGTGCCACTACACTTCTAGTTCTAAATTCTGATAAGTCATGTCCTGACTTCCTTCATCTAATTGCTGAATGGACAGTGATCCTTACATGTGATCATGAAGGAAATTTGTGGTACTCTGTAAGAGAACACTGTGTTCCCACCCTGGCATGCCAGCACAAATGCTGCAAGGGTACTTCTTGTTGCCAAGGTTTGGATAAGCACAGAAAGTACTTGAAGTTGTGTTAGTGTCCTGCTGGTCCTCAGAATCAGAACAGGGGTTTGAGAGGGAGACTTTTTGCTCTTCAGCTTGATCAAAAGATAGGGCTTTATATTCCTTACTGTTTCTCCTTATTAAATATGGAACGTTCTAAGCAAAAACTACTAAATGAAAAAGACTAAATACAACTAATAATTCAGAGAAAATGAGATGGGAGATTACGGAACACCAGACAAACCTGGAAGTATTGAATAATTATTGCATATTGTTGCAGGAAATGTTGTATGAAATTTAATTCTAGGGTTCATGCAGATTTTAATGCTCTGAACAGGTTTTATTTTCAAGTAGAAATGATTAAATACAATTTTCCAATACTTTTACATGATTAATGTAAGAGACTGGTCTTTCTTTGAGTACATCATAAATACCATCCACATTGGTGTGCTATATATGGTGAGTTTTATTGCTGCAGCACTTTATGAAATTATTCTTTGGGAAATTATAGATAGTCAATGAATAATTCAAGGGAAATAATAAAACAAAATCTAATAAACTCTGTGTATGATTGAACTTTGACATTATTACAGTAATGTGTATATACAAATCTCACTGTTATTCTGGAAAAATGATTCAAGCAGAGCTTGATTTTCATAAGAAGAGATGTTTTATCACTTAACTTGTCAGAAGAAAAGTGACAATTATTAGCTAATTGGTAACCTGAATGCCAATCATACTTTCTTCTGTTTCCAAAGAAGTAAAGAGCAAAAGATACAAAAAGACAAATTGTTGAAGATATACTGGATTTTTCCAGAGATTCTAATCGCTGTAACAATTTCTGGGAGTTTGAAAATACTCCTGTAAATCAGAAAACTAAAAACTTTTCAGAGAAGCGTGTCCTACAGAATTATAACAAAATTTCTGTGCTAGGCACAAAGAAATCAGAGCAAAGAAAACAGACATGGCAGCAGGTGTAGAATGGTCCAGCTGGAATGAGAAAAAGTAATAGTATCACTGCTAAAAGCAGCTATAGCCTAGCCTCCCTTTGCTACTTTGCAGAGAGTTACAAGATGAGGCAGAGGTGGCTACAACAGGTAAGGAATGGGAAGGATGATGTGGTCTTGACAGAGCTGGGAAAAACGAAGGCAATAATGAGAGAGACTGAGGAGGCATCATATTTATGTTTTCTTTTGTGTACAGCTACAACACTCAGTTTCCTCTCTGTACTAAATTACTGGGGTATGAAAAAGTGTTCATAACCTCTTTAATGTGTGCTCTAGACTAGTGTTGTGGTTTAGGCCCTGCCAGGAACAAAGCACCACAAGGCCACTCATTTACTCCTCCCCTCAGGGCAGGATAGGGAGCAGAATAGGAAGAGAAAGGTAAAACTTCATGGGTTGAGATAAGGACAATTTAACAGAACAAAGCAGGAAAGAAGAAACAGCCATGACAGTAATAAAAGAATATACAAAATTAAGGGAATATACAAAGGTATGGATGCACGAGGTAATGGATCACCTCCTGGAACCCAACGCAGTCGATCCCTATTGAAAACTCCAGTTCCCAATGTGAGAAATGAACAAGCTTTCTCACAAAAAACTCATGTCATACTCTGCAGTGAAGCGCTTTTAGTAAGCATTCTTACAAGAGCAGGTGTCCTGACTAGTAGACACACCATGATGGATACAAAGTTTGCCTTTTTATTCCCTATTCCTGTCTGCCAGGTCCTTCCCTTGTTTCCCCATTGGTTGGGTACTCCAAGGTGTGCAACTTAACTGGGATGTCTCAAATTCCTTAGACCCCACAATCCTCCCTTTGGACTTGTTAGTGAAGATTTTAATTGTACATCCTAATCATGGACACATTGATTGATTTAATGTTCAGGACTCCCTTCTTATCCTCATCCCCATTGCACCTGCAAAAGCAGCTATATTTCACACAAGCAATCTGTATCTTACAAAAATAGTTACATCCCTTGGACACCACTTGGTTATGTAGCCCCACAGCTGCATAGACACAGCTTCAAACACAACTATATTTCATAGATGTAGCATCCCTCAGACACCGCTATGTTATCTAGCCCTCCATAGTTATCTAGCCCCACAGCTGCATTCTGCAAAATCTGTGGCATCTTCCCCACTGGTGGTTTCCTCATATATATACTATGCATGACGATATGGTATCAAACATCCAGAGGCCAGCCTCTGTGAACTACCCTGGCTGTGGCCCTTGCTAACTTCTTGTACAGGTTAACCCCATCCTAGACAAACTCAGGACATGAGCTGTGCCTCCTCCTAGCTCCTTGTAAAAACTATCCCAGACAAACCCAGGACAGCTGGTATGAGTCCCTGAGTGACAGAGTCACTAACTCTTGTATAACACCTTATGGATGGGTTGGGTGATTACTAAAGGCTTGGACATATATACCAAAAGCTTAGGAGTAACTTTCACACATTTTTACAGTCTCAAAGTCATAAAGGAAAAGTAAGCAGGGCAAGACAGAGGCATTTCCTTCTCCAGAATGGTAAAGCCTAAGTAGCACCAGACTCCTTCTCTGAACTGCCCACAGGACTTTGTGCTTTGTTCCTCCTAACTGCACAGGTGTCCTGTAAAGACTGACTCCCTGTCTTAGTGCAGAGGTGGTATGAATACTTGTCATATATACATGTTACGCAAGCTTTGACTTTGGAGACAGTTTTAGGCAAAAAGCCCCATCATTCCTTGAGCCTGGGAAAGGGACAGAGTCAAAATCAAACCTATTTTTTATTTCAAACAGCTGCAGCAGTTTCTGGCTCTCCCTGTTAAAAATAAAGTCCTTCCCTTCCGGCAATTTCCTATAAATATGTCAAATTTTTCTATGTTATTTGGTATACAACATGGCACCACTTCTTCAGTTGCCATAAATCAAAGTAATGTCATCGATTTTAGTAAGACTGTATGGATTTACTCCAACTGGTCGTCTTGTTATTCACTTCAGTGGTCCCAGAGAGATGTACATTAGCTGGAGATCTAATCCACAAATTTCAGTGGAGCTGTCCAACTCACTGCAGGTGGAGAGCTGTCTAGCTCCTACTACTATTTTGTTCAAATTTGTTAGAAAAAGAATGATCACAGGACACAGAAGAAAAATAAAATTATGAGCTTCACCTGCTGATGACTGTCACGAAGTTTCCTTAGGATTAACTGATCTTTAGGTCAGTCTCACTTTCTTCTGATTGTAGATTTTCAGTTTGTCCCTAACTTGAAATAAATGAACAATCTGACTGAAGCTGAATTAGTGCCATAATATTCTGATGCTGTTAAAGTTCCTCCACTGAAGACATTTGACAAAGCACTCTAAGACTCATGTAAATGCCTTTTTCTGATTTAATTTTTTTTTTTAATTAGAAAAGGAAAAAAAAATAGAAATGGGAATGGTGAAAAATCAGGCAAGTAGTATTCTCATTTGTCTGGAGAAGTCATGAGTACTGTTTGGAATTGCCTTTTGGTTTGTTATGAAACTCTAAAGTTTTTATTTTTAGTTTATTTTCATGACTAATCACAGCTTCACAAATATGGTAATTAAGTGTGTGGGAACTGACTTGCATGGTTTTTTGTTTCCCCCTGTTCAGTTTGAGGATCTACATGTTGATGTATTTCTTTTGATTTAATGTTTGTTTCAGTAAGCTGAGGGAATTGTTATGATTATTATGAAAGGGTCTGGTGTATATGTAAATGGAATGCAGTGGAGTTAGAGAAAGCAGCTAATTTGCTGTTGGAATTGAAGATGAGTTATCTTGGCCAAAGCTTCTAGGCAAATATTATTTCATACATCAGATCTGCTTCCTCCTTGTCTTAATGAATTCTTGTATTGTAAATTTGTATAAGGGAAATTGATTTGGAACATCAACATTAGTTTAATCAGTCACCTTATATGTTATTGGAATATTTTCAGTTACAAGAAGCACAACATGAGTCAACTTAATTTTTAAGGAATCTAGGGAAATAATTGTCTTTGTTGTCAATGTGTGACTGGATGTTTTAAGACTCTTTTGTGAAACAAAATTTGAATTATTGTCTAGTCTAGATCTGTCTGCAGAGAAACATGTAGTTCTTAAAAATTTTTCAACCGTTCTTCTGTTGTGTTGGGATAAGCAGCAAGAAACAGCGATCAGAGTGTATTCATTAGGCAAGTGCAGCATTTGGATTTGTGTCACTATGAGAGGAGAAACTACCTGACATCGTATCAAATTCAGTAGCATTGCTAGCAGGTTTGAGTAAGGTTGGTACTCTTCTTAGAGACTTGCTGCATGTAATAAAAAAGTATCAAATATATTTTTAGTGAAAAACTGATGTATATATGGAACAAGGCCCATAAGGATACTGTACATAACTGACCTGTTTCCTTCCTATTTTGTCTTAATTCATAGGAAGGAAACTGAGGCAGAGAAATGACAGAAGTTTGTGGTATGCTTGCCTACAGGAAAATCTTGAGTTCAAGTTTCTTTTGCTGAATCATCTAGTGTGCTATTTCTCAGAGTAGAAGTAATTTGGATACTGCAAAAGGTGTATTTATTAAGCATCTCTCTTAAAATGTTTAGATGGGCTCTTGAAATGATGTTGGGTTATTAGAAGTAGCTGACTCCTGTTAACTCTAGTGAGCTATGATGGGTCAAATAAAAGAGTTACTGTGATCAAGTGAAGATTCAGGTTTTACAGTGCAGCTATTTTTTATTTAACTTTATTTTACTTGCAATGATTAAACTGCTTAGAAATGTGGTGTTAGAAGACTTGGTTTTTTAGATGTAATATAGGGAAATTGCATCTTTTTTGATTGAAGAAAACTTGTTTATATGTGAATTCTTTTGATATTTGCAGTATATACAACACACAGTGGGATCAGCTATCAAAAAAAGTGACTTTCTAATGCAAGTTAAAGGCTGAAATGATGAATTCCACATCTGTTAGATAGACTTAATTTCTGGTGACATTATAAACTGAAAAGGGCAACGAGCTCCTTTTTCATCACATGCAGATCTCTCCAAAACAGATTACAATTTAGAATGTGTTCAGAATTGAAGGTAAAACATCTGTTAGTCGCTGCTGAATGATCTGAAAAATGCAAGTTACTCTGTTAGGGGAATACTTACTGAATGTTTAGGGTACATTTTGGCTTACTGTCTTGAAAAATTTTACTGAATTCAGTTTTACAATTATAAACATGGGCTATTGGAGCAGATAATTGGCATCAGTAACTTTCTGTTGCAACATGAATTATGTGTTACCTGGCAAGAGTTAGTCTTTAGTTCTGATGTTAATCCACTGCATAGGTGAAGGATACAAACGTGAAAAATATCTATTAATCATAATTTAACATGAAGGTCATAGTCAAATTCTGAATCCAGTATCCCACAGCAGGCTATGGAATTCTTGCTGGTGTAAAATTTGAAGGTGATATTCAATGGTCATAGACTCTAACATCTGTGTCCAATGTGTAAGAAAAGAATTGCAGAATCAAGTTTGCAATGCAACGTTTTTTTAAGGATGTCGCACAATGAAATACCTGCAGGTTTGATACATTCTGCAATAATTACTTTGAAAGAAAACTTCCTAGTGCTTTCTGATTTATTTCAATGGAAATCTGCCCCATCTGTTTCACAGATACATTTTAAGTCCATTTCCCTACCAAATCCTTTTCTCTCTTCAGGGAAGTGATCCTAGATTTATGATTTCTGCTTTTCTGATGAGTCTGTTTATGAAACACATCTGATCTTTTCCATCTCTTTTTATTGCTTAAAAAAGATGACATATATTCCACCTTTGCAGCTAAAATGCATTTGGACTGTAGTTTTTATAGCTGATTGTTATTATGCTAATTTCTACACTATAATCCACTTGTTACTGGTTAAAATACTTTGTCATGGATGGACTTAAAAGTTTTTGTTTTAGTGATATTTTCAAAGAGATTATGGTTGTTCAAAAGCTTTCTAGCAAAAAAAAATACAGTTATGGAATAGGCTTAGGACATTTGTTTCACTTGTGGTTTATATAATCTGCACCAACTCTGTTCTACATTTTCAGAGAAGTTTTTTCTCTTGTTTGTTTTACATAAGAGTAAACTCTAGACTCAGAACTGCTGGAAGTTAACAAGGTAGCATCTGTGAAAGAACCACACATCCTCTTCAGTGCATTCATCTCAGCTGTTACCCTTTCTCTGAACTTGGGGAAATGCAGGTCAGGAAAACACGGTCATAAAGGTAGCACAAAATTACTTTTGCCAGAACTGCATAGCTGAGAAGGAGAACAAGAATTTGCAGAATAAATGTTCTTTTTAAATACATTTCTATTAAATAAACATGCACTGCAACATCAGGCTAAGAAAGGGGTAGAAAGAAAATGCTCTACTTATAGTAGCCTACCTATTTTCCAGCATTGTTATTCTATAGATCTCCCACTTCATCCCAGCAATTTTCTTCTGAGTTATAACATCACTCCAAACCTCACAATTCCTTTTGCAAATATCATCACTGATTGCTGTTCAGTAAAGCATGATTTGTTCTTGACATATGTAGCTAAGGGCTCAATCATGAGCCTGGCATTGCTCTAATATAAAAGCAACCTCAAGCTTTGAAGATTGCAGCAAACACATCCCAACATTTTGAAAATGAAAGATTCAACAAAATTCTAATATCACTTAGAGGAATGTACAGAGATCTTTGTGCTTTTTGAGACTGGGGAATGTCATCAATGGGGAAATCTGAGGGTCCAAATCTTCAGCATGGTATTGCTTTAATCATAGATTTTCCCTAGGAAATTATTTCTTCCTTCTATTTTTTTTCTCCTGAGGATATTAGTTGTGCCTTTCACCTGACACTTGTGCCTGGTAGATTTTAATTAAAACCCCTTCCCAGAATGGAAGGGAAATTATAAATACGAAATTTTAATGAAATGCTTATTTTAATGAAATATTTATCCTCTTTATACTAGTTTACATTTTTCTTTGTCATTTTGGGGACAGCAGGTGCTTGAAGGGCTTTTGTTTTGTATTTTCAATGAAAATTTGATGTTATTTGATGTAAATAGCTTCTGACAAGCTAAGGGTATAGCTGGGTCATACCAAAGGTAGTCACCCAGAAGACAGTTTGTCTGAGAAGTGCTGTCAGACTCATTTCCCATGCAGCCAATCATTTAATAAGCAAGATGGCATCACTTCTGTTTAATAAAATGAATTTTACATTGGAGAAGCAACAAAGAATCTTGCAGTATTTGGCATTTACTTTTAGGATAGACAGAAGAGTAATGCAGTTGCCTAATGTCTGTGTTATTATTACCAGGTGTCTAAGATTCAAACATTACAGCAACAGGTTTTCTACTCAGTACTAATAATTCTGTTTCAACAGCACATTGATGTGCAGAAGGTAATGTCCTTCTGTTCAAGGGTGAATAGAAGAACTTTTACACAGCCTTCTATTCTATCCTGTATTATTTTGCTGTAAAAAATCATGAGCATTAAAATTGACCAAGGCTGAGAATTTGTCTCCACGTTATACTGGATTACAAGTTGCATGTTTTGAGTGGGTGTAGTCAATGGAGATGCATTAGTAGTGTGTCATACATGGGAAGTACAGCATGTGTTTGCAGTAACATATCCTCAGAGCTGCTGACATAAAATGGCACTGTTTCCAAAATATGTTTTTAATAAGCAGCATTACAAGTGAGTTCTAGTGTGTGGCTCTCTTCACATAGATCTAGCTGCTTAGTTTTCAAAGCATTAAGTCTGATTCTGTCATATCTGTGTTTACTGCTTCTTAGACCTTGTCATGTCTTCTGTCATCTAAGCAGGCTTAGTCTCGCTTGCAGTTCTTGTCAATAGTGTCCAACAGTAGTAGAAGGGTGTCTGAGTAAGGAGAGACAGAAAATTAATTTTCCATGGAATTACTTAATATTCAGTAAGAAAGATCAATATGGAAAATTTAACCAGAATGACTGCAAAATGAAAAATCACAGTACCTGTCTTTCAACTGAAAAAGAGCTTACTACTTTGATCAGGAATAAATGAGATGCTTCTGCAGGACCAAAGCAACGAGGCTTATATTGTCCAAGATATTTTTTCCTTTGAAAGCATAAAGTGTAGAGGTCTGAGTTCTTATTCACCCCTCACTTTGTCCAATACTCATCCAAGCTAGTGCCAGAAACAAAGTCTTCAGCCATGGGATTGCTTTCAAATTCTTCCTCATCATATCATATGAAGATGATGCAAACATCAATGCCATTTATTGAACTGTGATGCTAGCTCATTGGTTTCAGGCAATAACTTTTTACTTAGCTCTACTATACAAAGATTAATATTAGCATGATCACTTCATCAGATTATTATTTTTAAGCTGTCCCAAATTTATGGATGTTGTATGCACAAATTGCATTTGTTCTTCTTCTTCCCCTTGCAAGTACAGTTCCCTAATATTAAATCTTCCAACATCCTGCATCCTTTCTATCGGGGTGTGCTGTTGCTGAGCAACACCAGATTTGCTCTTTAAAATTATCCAGGTTTCTTTAGCCAGCTTTGTGAGTTAGTGCAGCGGGGAAGCAGTAATATGTCTTAATGCTTTAAAAATATATGTATTGTTTGGTCAAACTATGTATTAACATTTCTTGGATTGGGGCCACAAGAGTGTGTGGCTATACATTTAAAAATAATAGAGATTCACATAATTTAAAAATTATGCTAGGGGGATTTTTGTAATTATATAACTGTACTTGTATAACATACATTAACTCCTTACACAGAGGTGTAAGAAGAGAGAAAAATTAAAATACAAGTATTTAGAAAAGTTCTTATTAAAAAGATCTTTTTTTTTCCAAAAGTATATATATTTCTACTTTCTGAATGGTGTATGAATGTGGATTCTTTATAGATGGACCCTTCTCCTTAACCCTGCTAACCTTCAGTTGTGTAGCTAACATGAAAGTTGGCAAAGTGTCTCTTTTGACTTTGTAATTGAATGCTGTAGGAATTATTTTCCTGTAGATGAAGTGCTATTACCTATTTTAATACAGGCTGTAATATTAAACCTTGACTGTGTAAATCTCAAATGTTTTGTTTTTCAGTATCAGTAAAAACTGTCCCTTGCAATACTTCATTGAACTGATCCAATAAATAATATGTCTGTTAATAGCAAGGTGATAAAATGTATATGTAAGATTTGCACGTATGGTCAACAAGATTCCATTGACTCTTTGATTCAGTAAAGGTGTATCTGAAGTTTGAGACCTGAGCTCACTATATGGAGGACTCTGCATTGCAGACTTGATGTTGCATCACCGTGGTAGAGTTAATGGAAGCATTGTCTTTGACTGCAGTGGGATCAGGATCAAAGCATATGGCAATATTTTCTACTTTTGATAGAATAAATGATTGCTGTCAATTTTAAAATGTCTTTTAGTAAATTTGAGGTCATGGATTAGCCTTTGTTATTGAATTCTTTGTTCTGATTCAGTTGAAAACAGTATTCTCTTGATTTTTATGGGAGTGAACAAGGGCTCTTTCTGTCTATTTAGAAGGATTTTTCTATGGCTCACCACTGCTTGCAGTAGATTCTTCAAGATCTGCCTGGACATGTTCCTAAGCAATCTGAACTAGATGAACCTGCTTCTGCAGGGGGATTGGACTAGATGATCTCTAAAAGTCCCTTCCAACCTCTGCTTTTCTGTGATGCTATGATTCTAGATGAGTTTTGATGATGCGTTAAATCCAGTTGAACACTTGCATTTTCTCACTTACCTAGTTGGGAAAGTGGTGTTTAAGTCAAAGTCAGTGGTTTCTGTGGTGTTCCCTTTCTAGGACATCAAGACACAAAGTATGTGTTATAATGTCATTTGAATCAAATGACATTGTCAGTACGATTTTTTTTGCAAATCAGCTTTTTTAACTTGCTTGGGTCACGTGGAGCTCAGGCTCCTAAGAGCCCTAGTGAAAATGACAAACCTCAGCTACAGTGGAGGGCTGTGAGTACCTTTCTCCTTCTCTTGCACATATGAACACAGGAGAATGGTGTGAGAAAGATGAGTCTTGAGCAGTCTGCCATGTTTGCACATTCCTAGAGAGCCATTTATAAGGAGCTGACTCTGTTTGGAGCATGCTTTTCTTTGTATTCAGAAGCAAGTTGTGTTAGTATGAGTTCAACCTATTAGTATAACGAAATCAGAGAAGAAACCTGTATCAATAAGCTTGGAAATGGAGCTGCACTTTCAGACACAGAGAGGAGGAGACTTGGCTTGATACTTGCTTTCAGTTGATTTTAATCTCCCTGTTACTAAACAGAGTGATATCTTCAGCCCCTACGCTTCACCCACAACTGCATATGTCCACTGTTGTCCAATATTAGTGCTTGTAGAGCTGTGCAGTGAGTTGGATCAGGGAGTTAGTTTGACTAAAAATTAGTATTTGTCGGGGGTTGCCGGGGCTAGTTTGCAGCTGCATCAGTTCCCTTATCAGACTCACTGTGCAACCTTGGGAGAGCTAAAGCCAGCATTAGAGAGGCAATGAGAAGGAATAGTTTCATAGAGAGGGGAATTTAGAAGTACCCCATTTCACTGGCAGACTGGATTTATGCTAGATTAAAGCAGCTGTGTAACCATGGCCACAGATCTCATAGGATAGCTAAAGGGTTTTGCAGGTGCTCTTTATGCTTTTCTGCCAAGCTTGTAAATACCTGCTTTGCAAAGCAATAGTGCTGCAAGAACCTTGTGTGTGAACTTTGGGTGGTTTATGGGACTTTTTCATTGTATGATAAAAGAAGAGGAAGTTCTGGGTAGATATCTTTGCATAAGCCAACAGTATAGCTGTCAGCTGGATGTGTAACTGGAAGAATCTTGCCTATTCTCCATCACAGCTTCCTTCTTATTGACTCTCTTCTTGTGTGCTCTTGTCAATATAATGATTAGAGATCAGTTTGAAATTAAAAGAAGAGAATACTCAGGCCCAGGAAGATAAAAAGAAAGAAGTGCTTGAATGCACGTGCAGAACACAGAAAGCTAGGAGAAATGCTTTGGCAGTCATTGCAGACAAGGCGAGGAAGAAGAGCACAACAAATAATGATAAAAAGAAAAAAGCTGATTAGCACATTTTTAAAGCTGTGAGAGCTCCTTGAAAATGTTAACCCAAGAAATGGTTACACCTAGCAGAAACAAAAGGTAATTACTTAGGAGCTAATAAATCCAAAAAGGAAGAGAAAAATAGTATCAAGGGAAAGTGTTAAAATGATGTGCAAAGGATGAAAGGATATTTTAAGTCCAGATGTTCCTTTATAAATTTATGGGAAATAAGCTTGCTTTTGAATAACACTTTGAAAGCTCCCCAAGGAGAAAAAAAAAATTGCATTTTTAACTTCTCTAATTCTAATATAGTTGGGAGATGTCTTTTTTATTAATCAGGTCTCAGAAGGATGTCCTCAAATACAACTTTGTCTTTCTCTTTAAGAATCTCATTTCCAGTGATGCTTGTAAAAAAAAAAATAAAGTCTGCCATTAGGTTATTGGTGTTCTCATACTAGTTTCTGACACTTATGAGCAGTACCTGTGTGTCCTTGCTTCACTGTGCTCTGTTTGTGGTTTGTTATATTCAGCTGGCTCCTATCTCTTTACATGGTGCTAAACTCTCTATGGACAGAGATAATTTTTTGATTCTGTGCTACTGCACACATCCTGTGGCTGGGTCCTAGTCCTTGTCTAAGAATCCTACTTAGTGTCACAACAAGGATAATGCCATTCAAATACCATTAAACTTCACTATGTTTCAAAGCCTTCTGACCTCTAGCCTGTGCCCATTACAGTAAATTTCTGCTGCCATTTCTGGGATAAGTTTGGCTGCTTTGGACTCCTGACCCTCACTGACCCAATTTATCAAACCGAGTGACAGTAATTCCATTAAGTAGAACAGCTAGTTGGAGAAGAGAAATAGACTAAAAAAGTGAACCACAAGGACTCAAAAAGCATTAAAACAAGTGAAAGGAACTCAATGTTTATTACTGAAAAAAAAATTAAAGCTTTTTAAAGTCAATATGTTTAGAAGATATTAAACATAAGCAAATGCTACGTCCTTGGCTGAATCATAGTAGCATGAAAGAAAAAAAAGTGCATAAATCCATGCAGTGGACTACAGAAGTAGCATTGGTAACATTCCTCAGGAGGAAAGAAAAAGTTTAGTATACTGTTTACGTTCTAAAAAAGTGTTTAAAAGCCAATATGTATTTAGTTTCCTTCTTACTGCAGCATTGGATATACTTGGATACAGCCAGAATCTCAGTCAACACCTTTCAAAACCTGACAATTTTCTTAATGTCATTTGTTTACATTTTCACATTATCAGCATACAAGGTCTTGAAGAAAGACCATGGCCAGTTAGTTAACAATTTAATAACTCAAAGACTTAACTGAGAATGGAGGAAAAGTTTCTTTGATAAAGGAAGCTGTTGTTTTTCACTCAGCTCTTAAAGGAATTCTGGCACACTGATGCACAGCCTTCAGCAGGTCAGAAGAGTAGACTGGTAGTTTTGCCTAGTGTACTTCAATTCTTGTGAAATCGAATTGCATCCACTTAACTGAATGAACTTATGCTTAACTTAAATCATGTTGCAAAGCAGTCAAGAAAACATTTTTCCCCCCAATTACATGAAAATGAAGCTAGCGAAAGTCTTGAGCGATGAAGGATTTTTTAATGATACTCTTGATATTTCAGAATCTTTAATTTCAGTTTTTGAAAGTCACAAGTAGCTATGAATGATGCACATCATTATCTAAAATAAACACTTCATGATTTCCCTGAGCACATCCTGGAAATAATGATCAGTTGCTGCCTACAGAAGATAACAAACAACAAACATTGTACTGTAGAAAGAATGCAATTTTGCACTGAAGAGCTTAGCCTATGCCTCTTTTAATTTGCACATTATTCAGATGGTATCTAAAAGAATATTTATTTATACACCAAAGTTAAACTCGTTAAAAAGCGCCACTGCACAGACAACCCAAGATGTGTATTTATTTTCCAAAATCTCATTAAGCTCAGGTACTTCTACTTTCCTTTTCACGATAATGAAGCACATACAGGGTTTCTTTCTGCTAACATCGAACAAAGAATTTTTTAAAACAAAGTGTACAATTCTTACTGACAAAAGTGTTAAGACAAATGTATTCTGTCTCCCCTTCTGCTCTTGCTTTAATGATCAGCCAGGCACTCCCCTCAACAACTTGCCTGGTCTCCTTTATCAGATGCAAATACAACTTGAACTTGTTGTAAAAGTACACATTATTAGTAGCTGGAAGGGATCATCAGAAAAATAACAAAGGCTTCAAGTATAAAGCTGCTCTTTGTATTAGTTTTATCTTGACATGGAGTGTTTTGAGGGTTTATATAATTCAAAATGGCACTAGATCACAGAAAGGCAGGTTGAAATTTGTCAGTCATGTTACTCAACAACATCACCTTGCTTGCCACATTTGTCCACATTCTTAGTAGTAAATCTGTACTAACAGCACTCCTTCACACTGCAAGTTCTTGCAAGTGAGTCAGCTGATAATTATTTAGCATTGCACTGGGCGGTCAAAGACTCAGAATTAAATTTCAGGGCCCCAAATCCTCATACTCTTATTTGGGAAAAGAGTCCTTACTAGAAAGTCAGCTGAAATTGGCAAAGTCAGTGCTGTTCTGAGGAAGGCTTCCAGATTCTGTCCCTTATTTTTCAGCTGCTTATCTTTAGAAATGGTGAGACCTTTGTTAGTTTTAACATTCTAATTTTCATGTAAAGTATGCTTGTTAATCACACTCCGCTTGTAAATCATGAGTGAGTTTAAGTGTGAGAAGTATGAAATTATCCCTTTAGTTACTGCATGTCTTCTATTCCTGATGGAGTAAATGGAAGGCAATGATCCTAACACATTGATGTGCAATATTTTTAACACACAAGGCAATCAAACTTACATGGAGGAGATGCTTTTCCTGGAACTGATGTTTTACCCATAAAAACCTGATGTTTTATCAATAGCAAAACTCCCCTAGCAGATTTCCTAGTTACTTGTTATTCTTAAATACTTTAAAAAGCATCATACAAATCCATTAGTGATTGAAAAAAATGCATGATCTTTACGTATTTGACTTATCTAAATGCCTTGGCCTATCTTCAAAATTCTCTCATTTTTCAAAGTTGTTTTAAACTTTAATGACATTTTGAATTCCTCCTGGTATGAGTAATCAGTCTAAAGCCTGATTAAAAATTAAAGCAAGTATTTGTTACACTGAAAAAAAGGGTAAATACAGGGTGCAACTCCCAACGTTATTTTTCTTTTTCTCTTATCCCGAAAAAGTCTGCAATTTAATACAAAGAACAACATTAAAGAAGAAAAAAGTTAGATATGGCCTCTCTCCTCACTCTAAGGGACTTGTTAATGTGATGGCAATATTTATTTCTGGCTTCTTGAATTCTCTATGGGATCACCTTAGTGTTCATTCATAATAGTTTTTTGAATAGATGTTCAAAGTAGAGCTGTTTAATGGAAATGTGTGATTAACACCCAAGTCCACCCAAAACGTCCTAGAAAAAAAAACCCCTTTTGTCTGTAACTGTGATAAAGCATCTCTGTAAGTTCTGTAGCATGTTTGCCAACCTCTTTATAGCTTAGTCTCCGTTACAGGGGAGGGTAGTGGATTATGTAGTGGAAGTCACACTTCTTTATTTTTACCATTGTAATAAAATATAAGTATTATTTATTTAGTATGTGAGGATGAATTCAGCAGTAGGGCTCTAAGACTAATGAAAACGTTAAGTTCTCATCTTCCTAGAACTGCCATTTCCATATTCCAAGAACACTATTATGGCAGTTCCTGATTCTCTTTTCCCAAGGGAAGTACCACTAACTGACATTACTTTCTGAAAAGTCATGGAAAAAATTGTGTCATAATGTAACATGAATGTCGTTTATCGTGACCAGCCCAGCATCAGTGCAGATGTGATGAAAGTATACTGCAGCTAGTGAATTATACAGAAGATGATGAGACATCAGAATATTAACAGAGGAGAGGGCTGTTACATGCACAGGATGGGTTTTACTTCCTATTAGAAGGAGAGCAACTTGGTTTTAGAAAGACCATCAGCCTGAAGTAAGGACCTAGTGCGCAGGGCTCGTGACCTTTGCTTTAAAAAACATTACTGAGTTTCATCCTAGGGATGAAGTATTCATTGCTGAGAAACAATGCTGCTCATGGTGATAAAATATTGCAAATGCCTACCTGGTTATGCACATCTCTAAAGGTGGTAAAGAAATACAGGTGAAATATATTATGCTAAAATACTCCCAGTTGGTCTAATTAAAAGTGAGAAGCAAGTGAATGCCATATTTGCCATTTTCATGTTCTCATGTTCTTAACCTATATGATGTGCATTTATGCTTCAATAAAGTTCATTAAGGACCACATAATTTAAAGATAAATGGCAGAGATGGTAATCAGTGGATTATAAACCCATTACAGTATTTTACAGCAGTTATAATGAATTTCAGAAAATTCTTTTCAATAACTTTGAGTTTTATCCAAGGAGTATCATAAAGCACTAAATGATTCTTTATAATAACAAATATTTAGTTTTCTCCATGTTGTTGTACATGTGAGGTACTACACACAAACCACAATCCTTTTCTCAAGGCATTGGAGTGAACTAAAGAAAATTAGGGATCACACATTTTCATCCATGTGTTTTTCCTAATCTAATTGCTCTCTGTTCATAAGAGAAGTTGATTTAGAGATATGTAAGTAACAGAGGCATAATTTAGATTTAGTGCAGTGACATTGCAGGAGCAGCATGTTGACAGTTTTACTGGCCAGATGTAAAAGAAAGCAGAGATTGCTGTTTGCAGTGCTATGTCATTTGATCTTGAGTGGAGAGAGAGGATGCTCATTCCACGTTTCTTAGTGATCAATATGTTTTGCAATGAGGTGCAGTGGAAATGGGCGCAACAGTGGCAATTTCTAGAGAGACTGAAGGGGCCAGAGGAGGGCACGGGACACTGTATGACAGTACTATCATCATAAACAGATCAAACTACTCTTTCCCCAAGGAGGAATGACAGACAGGAAATTCCATATTGAGACCTTTCCAGAAGGGCAATCCCTCTGTCTTCAGTGCAGATAACTGAATGCAGTGATCATTGCCCTCCTGTTTGGTTTGAAATTGACTTTCACATTTGCATTTTCCTGTTGACTCTTTCTGGATGTGGATACAAAACTTGAAGTCATGGTGTCCTGTATGGTTATATCCCCTATACTCATTTTAGGCATTGCTATCAGATTCAGATCTCTTGCTAAAAGTATGACAGGGTCTGTCTTTTAAAACTGTAAAACCTTGATCAGGTCATGGATTTCCTTCTTAATTACTGCCTCTTAGTTCTCATACAGACAGCTCTCCTGTTTCAGAAGGATCATGAAGTCATTGGGAAAAAATATTTAATTGAAGAGAATTGATAGCTATTAAAGAATTAAAACAAAAGCATTTTAAAAACAATATTTCTTTGGCTAGGCAGTCTTAATTGTAAGGCCATCTATTCAAGACCTTATTGAACCTTTAAGAAAAGATAATTGTCTTATTCTGGTAGATATCTTTTGTTTTTCTGGGTTATTTTTCAGTTTTCTACAGGACTTGTGTATCAACAAAATTTTTTAATGTTGGTTTAAATAATGGCTTGTATCCTTAACGTTTATTAAGCTTTCAAATATCTGCCCATTTGTGTACATCTTTGTAAAATGAAATGTAGCTACTGGTTATGTCATAAGCAGGACAGTGACCTCTAATGGTAAATAAGTAACTCACATGAATTGCTGAGGCTTTGCTCATTAGAACGGTAAAGAAACTGTGTTTTCTTGTAGCTTTCTTCAGGGCCACAGTAGGTACAGGCAGAGCAGTACTCAGCCAAGGCAGAAGATAGATAGTGGCAGCAAAAAACAACTCCAACCCACTGCCAGAGCACTGACAAAGCTGGCCCTTGGAGCTACCCAAGGAGAATCTGGTTATGCAACATGGTCACTTCAGGTGTGAGTGCAGGAAACTCCTCTGAAAAACGTGTCTGTGTTATATCATGTCATCCCTTAGTACAGTGTTAGTAGGAGCTAGGTTGGAAAGGTGTGACCCAGTTGCTCTCCCTGCCAATATCAGTATTTCATGCTTATATTGTGATGCTGAGAAGCCTGGGGACAGCCTTTACTAAAGAGGTACTGCAGGTATTTTGCAGGAGCTGGTACTGTCTACAGTAAAACTAGGAAACCTGAGACAGATGTTGATCTGCTTGATGCCAGAGAGTGCCAAGCTGGGAAACAGAGGTCTGATAGCCTTCTTTTTTTGTCTAGTTAAACATGGCAGAACTTTTACCCTTCTCCATGCCAAGATCTTTACTAAGACAAATTCAGCTCTGAATCTAATGTGTACAAATAATAGCTTGTTGACAAATTTGAATTTAATATATAGTCTTTTCCTTTAGTTTTCATAATATTAGCTAATATTACAAAGTTATCACTATTTGAATGGGAATAATGCTCTTAGGGTAGATCATGTACAGATGTCTTACATATGGATTTTTCATCAACAACTGTGGCCTGGTACAGACAGTATTCAGCAGTGCCAACACTAACATAGTGTCTGTTTTGCACTTGCGCGGTATAATCATCAGGTCAAGATGAGAAACATTTGTTAAGGTGGAATCAGATCAAAGTTAGTAATTCTCCAGTGCAATCCTCAGCTTTCTGGGCAACGGATTTTGAATTTTTCACTTTTTGCTGTATAAGAAACTGAAAATGCTTTGGCCAGGAAATTTCTCAGAACGCCCTGAACATGACTGCTCTACTCTTCAACTTCTTTTGTAAAACTTACTCTAACTCTCAGGAATTTCTTCTTTTATCTTTTGTTGCAGTTTGTGTCTTGATTATTCTTATGATTGGTGGAGATTTTATTTTTTCCACTTGGTGTATTACACAGACTTCGGCTGCAGATTTTGAAGGCACTTGAGAACTCAGGGTTTTTTAACATTTATTTCCAATATTACTGTAATTTTGTGTGTTTCAGATTTTTTTTTTCACTTTTTTTTTTTTTCCCTTGCCCCTCAATTTTCATAGTATTAGCATCTATTTTGCTTTTATTTAATACCAGGAAGGCAGTTGTGACCAGAATATCAGTGTGGACATCTTCTAAATTAATCAGTGAGATTTTCAAGGTCAATCTGTAAATCTCCATTCTGAGTAATTGATTCTGTGCTGAATTCAAAAGAGTTTTATTATTCTAAATTCTTTTGTAATACCTGATCTTAGAAATTTCTAGCATTCTGGTTCAAAATCTTATGAAAAACTCTGTGATTTGAGCACTCTGAGTCCGTCCCCTTTTTCTCCTGGAATTTTCTGACTGAGATCAAAGATATAAAGACACTGCTACTTTGAAATAATTCCTTCTATGTTTGACTGGTTAAATGTGTTTTTGTTTTTTTTTTCTTTGTTTTCCTCCTTGTTTATATTTTGTGTTCATATGTTTTCATGGTGCCTCCACTGCCAAAGGTTTTATAATTGGTTGCTAGTTAAACCTTCAGGGTGTTCATAGATTTAAAACTTCGTAGTGCCATAATATTCTGCAAAGAGCTGATGATTTAAACTGACTGCATTTGGAATCTTTCTTACAGATTAACAACTCTTACATTAAAAAATTATTTGAAAGCAATTATTTTGAAATATTTTACATGTTTAATAAAGTTATTTAAACTTTTCTGTGAAAGGAACATAGCATAAGCCAAAATTAGCTAATAAAAGAAATCTTATATTTCTAGAAAAGGTAAAGGAAATGAACCATATACAAATAATTTTTTCATAGATGGTGCTCTTGGAAGCAATGTTTGTTTAAGAATTAGTTTACGTAGTTTTAAACTGATGTATTCTGCAGAACTGTAGCTGACTTAGTAACAGCAGCCAAAAGAGAAGGTAGTAGAGTTTATGACTTCCTGAATGTATTTCTGGTGAAGCCAGAAGGTAAAATATTTTAAGATTCTTACGGTGGCAGAGAATAGATTATAAGTGTGCTGAGTGTTGGACATTGAACGTGAAGGGATGGATAAAGCCATATTTTTAAACTGTTTTAGAAGAGTTCAAAGGAATTGCTGAAGTAACTGTGACAGAGATCATGAGAAATGTATTTTATTAGCTGGAGTATTTATTTTGTCAAAATTGCAATCAGACTACGTCCCACTTCAGGCTAACATTATAAACTGAGATTTCAGTTAGGGAAGCACAGGCAGTGCTGTATGGGACCTCCTTGTCCTTGGTATAAACATATTAAACTGCAGTGATTATATCTGAGATTTATAATCTACATTAACTGGATCATTTTAGGATAGAATTAAAGTTATTGGACATAATAATTAATTCAAACAAATATATATATTTCCAGAAAACTACTGGAAGACATAATTTAACAAATAAACACTTTGTGACAGTGCCTCGGCATTAAAAAAATCCAATTACTGTTTCATAATCTTGTAAAAAAATGGTGAAAGGTTAGGTTGTCAGACAGTTGAGTGGAGTTTCATTTTTAACATGAGCAATTACATTCAGTGCTCTCATACAATCAGTAATAAAAGAGAAATATTTACTATTGCTCAGCTAGTGTAATGCAGTTCCTCTAATTTTCCACTCTTGCCTACAGGTCTTCATATTTTTCTATAGTATATTTGTGTATTAGATTTAAATAAAATGTAATCAAATATAGGAATATTGTAAAATAATGCATGTGTTTTTGTATTTCTGACAGTTCATATTTATTATATCCCACTTTCTCGTCTAAATGCAGGGTGGACTTTAAAAGTACTTGCTGGAATGGACTATTTATACCTTGCATTTAAGATCCTGTATGAAATATGGAGAATAATAGTTCAATTTTAAAAAACCTAGTTTTATTTCACAGGTCTCAGATGTGACAGCTACAAATACATATTCCAGGTTTGTGTTTTCACATCTCTGCAAATTAGGAATTATTATGTTTTATCAAGACATAAACAACCAATAATACAATAATACAATAATACATTATGTCTGTGTTATGAAATGGCAATCAATGAACAGTCTGAAACTAATACTGTGTAGTGCCTTTGGAACTTCGTAATGACTTGGGGATTTGTAAAGTACCCATGGGCTTCATAGCAATCACTTCTGGGTACGGTCATGTGTGCATTGAGCAATGGCAGAACGAAAAGATAAGAAACTGCCGAGTATTAGCCTGTAAAAACTAATATACAAGAATATTACAAAATTTGTGTCTTGACTGTTGAGGTGTAATTATACACTAACTATGGCAGATTATTAGAATTTCCTGTATGACTATATCGATCCAGTTTAAAAGTGTGCAATGGGAAGAGCACACAGGAAGGTATTACAGTAGTTCTAGATACAGATACATCAGTACCTGTTTGGAAGGCTATATGGAAATGGTTGTCTGTATCCTGTCTCTGGTGCTGCAAGCCTTGAGCTCTGTGAGCTCAGAAGATGGAAAACAAGAGACTTCACCCACTTAACAGTTGCAGTTAATGGAGGCCTTAAAAGACTAGGGATTTTCAGAACGTAGCTATACTTTTTGAAAGTCCTTTTCAGTAGCTACCACCCATCACAATGAAGTGGAAACAGAGTCTATGTTGTAACCGCAGTGACCTGTCTTGGAGGCTGGCTAAAACCCTGGTGCACTCCTGGGCCCATTCCCATGCCACAGTATGCAAGGCTTTGTATGGAATAGTAGAGCACAGCCCCAGCGTTAAGAGCTTAACCCATGTTCCAGTTGCCCACTTGAATAAAAGCACTCCAGCCACACATCATGGCCCTTCAGTTGAGGGATACTGTGCTCAGGACATCCTCCTCTGTAGTAGCATGAACACATGGTTTTCTCTTCACACTTAGAGAGGTGGCTTGTTGCAGTGCCTGTACTCCAGGAAAGCTGCTTCCCTGTTTTAGATTTGCAATCTTTCCATACTAAGGACTATCATGTCTCCTAAGTGGCCTGTTCCTTGAGCTTGAGGCTTGTGCAGCTGGAGAATGGGTCAGGAGTGGTTGCCATACTATAACTGTGTTCAGGAATAAACAATGCAGCTGCACTGATCCTGTGTAACCTTGACCTATCTGTGGGAGAAAATCAGAAGCTGGATGTCTAAGGATACTGCAAGTACTAGGTCTCCTTCAGAGCCACCTCCTTACTTGGATACCTAAGATCAGCCATATGAAGGTTTTGATCCAGAGTTTGTAGGGTTGGCTAATTTGCAACCCTTGCTACAGTCTTCTCAGAAAGCAATCTGTATGGCAGAGGGCCTAAGCATGTTTCTTCTGGATAGGCTTGTAGGGTGGTTTGATCTATTGAGTTCCTAATTGCGCTGAATCCAGAAGAATCCTTCAAAATAAACTTTTCTTTAGCCTTTTTTTTTTGAAAACCAAAGTCCTGGTGAACATTTCTTTCAGACAGTGATATTTGATTTCATTGCTATGAAGAAACTTAGCAGAGAAAGCAAAGTGTCCTGCATTTGCTCAATTAATACTAGAAGAACAAAAATCAGACACAGAAAATTATTTAGGCAACATGACTTCAGCTTCTAAGTTCTTGAATTTGAAGGTCTTCTGTATTGCAAGCATGGGTATATACTATTTGAGAATGAGAAAAAAATTAATGTGTGATCAAACTTTTTTGTGCCTTATACCTTGGATCACTGATTTTGGGGACTACATATGCTTTTTGTGTGAAAGGAAAGAGAGTTCAAATTTAGGACACTAACCACTTGGAGGCTTAAACAGTCTACATACAATGAATTTCTGCAATTAACCTTAAAAATCTGCCTCTCTAGAACTACAGATTAATCAATCTTATATCTCAATCAACAACAAACAAGCAATACAGTGCATTGAACAAAAGAATAGGAGATTTCCACATAGCAATGGGTTGGATTCTTAATGTATCTGTAACAGGAATTTTAATCCTGTAATTCCTCTTGTGTCACAAGCTTGAATCTCTATGTCATATTAAATAATCTGCAACAAATTCTTAATCTTTCAAATCCCACATCAAATAAGATGGACATAAATGTCTTATTTGACAAGTATATGTTATTTAGAAACAGTTCTTACTTTACTGTAATTACCATATGGAACTAAAAGGAAGTATCATTATTATTATAATAATTACGATTACTATATAGTCACTGGTGTGTTGGAAGAACTGTTACATTTGTCAAAACACTCTGAGACAGATTTCAAGTTTTATTATTGATATAAGCTTCAGAATTTCAGTTGGATCTGAAAATGGATCTTGATTTGCTGTATCATGGAACGTATACATGCCACATTGTCCCAGTTTCAGTTGTTACTCAGGAAATTAGCACTGATTCACAAAGCAGCCAATGATTGTTTTGTTCTTCATGGTAGCAGAAATTCAGGACTGATGAAGAGGACATTCAGAAAGGTCTTTCTCATTGTTACCATGCTGTGATTTAAAAGGACTTTTATATAAATGTGCAAAGAATAATGAGACTAATAGGACAAAGTCTACATTTTTTTCTAGATGTCACCTAGCATGAAGTAAGTATGAAAGTCAGGGGACAACAGTAAGTTAGACGTATTAATACTGCTCTGTTTGAAATAAAGTGCTGATAGACATGTCCCAAATGGTCTTTCTGTGCATTTCTGGAATCGAGCCATGTAGTTCAGATAAGAGAATCAGAAGCATTGCAACTGGAGTAAAAATACAATGGCATTCTGTGCATGGCAAAGCTTTTCTATCAGTTACCTCAGCAGCCTAACTGGGAGAGTTACACCCATATTTGGCAAATTACACCTTTTAGTAAAAAGAATAGGTGTACAGCAAAGTCTAAATACACCAATCAGCTTCTGATCTGCCCCATCTATTAGTACCTCTGAAAACCCTCTTGACAAAAAAAAAAAAAAAGAAGAAACAGAACATAGTAATCAAAGTAGATTAAAATGAACAATTGACAGGGAAAAGATTAAAAAAAATCTGGGAAACCATCATAGGAGCTGCAGTTTAAAATATATGCAGGCAATAATTGCATTTTAAAATACATAACTTAAAACTGTTATTGAATTTGAGGTGATGCATTAAAGGGTTAACACTGTTCAGCACACAATGTCCACTGTGGCTCTGAGGCCAGTTAAGTATGACGTGTGCTGAAGGATAAGTGTGATGTGACGTGGCTATCTTTCTGCCTTTCTTCTTGAAACAACCAGATTTATTTGAAAAGGGAGAATTATTATTTTCAGGCTGTTCACAGTACCTCTCTTCCTACTTTCATACTTAGCTGACATTAGCATTAATGGGAGGTATGCACAGAGAGAGGAAATTAAATGTCTTAATTTTCTTGCATCTGGTAGACAGCTGTACTTTAAAAGCACGCCATACAGGAGAGTCAGTAAAGAATAGCACTTCCTTTTATATGCTGATTCCTACTGAATTAAATACAGGCTAGGGAATGAAGTACTACAATATCCAACTACTGCTGAAAATTTTACAACGGAACCCCTGGACAGCATGTTTGAAGGAAATGGACTGGATTGTATCCCCAGACAACTATTTTTTGTTTCTGTATGCAAATTATTGTTCAAAATTCACTGTGGACAAATTTCAATAGTACATGGCAGATTGGAAACATCCCAACCTTAGAATCAGGCAGAGTTTGTCTGGGAAAAGATACCCTTTCTGTAGTTTGTGCATATTTATGGTCAACCAATGGTGTTTGTATTTTTTTTTCTCAAAGTGAGACAGCAGCATCGTTTTCCTAAGCCAACTCTGTACCTAAGACTCTAAAAGTAGTTTGGTTTTATTATGCATTGCCTGTGACAGTATCAGATTTGTAGCACCAGTGATCAAGCCTGCTGGTTTGTAGAGAAACAGGTTAAACAATGAGGTGGTGATGTTGTAAAGTGTGACTTATCTACCTGCAGCTGGTTCAGGAATTTTGTGTGTGCATATCCACACAAACACATATTTTATGACCAAGCACATAATCACAATAAAACAAGTTACCAGTGTGATCTAGGACACACTGAAGTTAGTGTTTACTAATGATACTGGTGGATTCAATGTTTTACTCAGGATGCATTTTCATGATCAGATCGAGGTGATCTATGACGGATTGCAGTGATCTGATTTTCTTCAGCCAGCCTGGGCAGAAGGTGGGACAGCTCTTTTTGGTGACAATGCGGTTTTAGACTTGCTTAAAATGCTTATGAAACCATGTCCTTACACAGCAATGACTGTATAATAGGGATATAAAAAACATCTTATTGCACTGTTACGTGAATGAGCAAATTATTTTATTCAATAAGGATATAAAATTTCAGTTTATCCTAGCACATGTCTTTCCATGTCCTGCAATTTGGCATCCACCATAGGACAGTCACAGTGACATTCCAAATGTTTCAGGCAGTATGGATATATAAAAATCTTGTCTTTTACCTGAAGCTCCCAATCTCTGATTAGGAAAAAATAAGTTTTAACCTCAAGTAATCCTTTTCTTTCAACTCCTCACTCAGGTTGATATGTGCAAATTCCTTCACAGAATCTTTATTTACTTCTACATTTTCCTGACTCTGGATACAATTTTTCCTTCATCTTTGTTTGCAGTGATGAACTCATTTTGGTGGCTGCATTTTCAGTATGCACAAATAATCCTCATTATTGTTCTGTTGTGTATGGTTTTGAAGAATTGACAGTTTACCAGTGGTCAGTCAGACTTGTACTTCAGACAGTAGTTGATGTGTGCTATCTAGTTGACTGTGATATTTTTTGCAAATCATACTGTATGAAGATTAATCTAAAAGGGAAAGTGGACACTGACAAATTCCTCAGAGTGGCATGTGGTTATTTTTGCTTTGAATAGCTACAGAGGCAGTTATATCATCTGAGCTACATAATAAATTTGTCACTTTTAATTCTATTTGAGAAGATTTAGAGAATGTAAGGCTTTATGATTTCAAACTCATTCTGTACATAGTGTTCTTTTTGCACAAAGGGAGGAATAAAAGGTCTTGTTTTATGAGCTGCCTGGTTGTCCTGCCTGTGATGGTTTTCTCTGTTGTGTGTGTTTTTCTCTAGTAGAGTTATGGATGATAAAAATGAAACAGAATTAGCAACTTGACTTTAAAGACCAGAACTGGCCATGAACGAACTGAAAACTATTTCTACAGTCATAAACACTGAATCCTCTCTCATGTAAGTGTCAATCAGAATAACTCCAGTGAAGCTGTAGTGACTCAGGTTAAAGGAAAAAGTATGTAGCACTATCAAGTTTTCATTGTTTCCCATTTGATGGTGTGTTTGATGGGACATGGTAAGTGATGTCAGTAACAGCAGCAGGTAATCTCAAGAACTGACTTTGAACAGAACAGCAGCCCAGAAACGTCCTGTTCCTTTTCAAAGATGGGATTTTCAGTGCATTTAAGTTGGCTGTGCAAAATCAAATCACTATGAAATGAATGTTTACTATAACAAATCTGCTGAAGCTAGTCTGAGCATCTTTAAAGCAATTCTCAGATGACTTTTCTCACTTTTCCTTGTTTGCACAACACATTTTTATTGCCCCATCTTGCTCTGTGCATAGTCTGAGAATCACAGTCTGCTGACAGAGATTCCTGCTATAAACATTTTTTTCATTGAGTTTCCAGAGAGTATAACACTTCACTGCAGCAAGGGAGACCTTCCTAAAGAACAGGGCACTGCAGAGATCAAGAGTATAATTGCTTGGCTGCTGAGCACCTGAATGTTTCTACAGGGATTCTGAATGCCTTGACATAAGGTGGGGTGAAACATAGGTCATGTTTACAGGGTGTTATTATTCCTCTATAATGATGCCAGTGTGCCTCTGCTTTCCTGTGGGAATGCTCTGTTCCAGAATAATCCTTTAAATCCTTTATTCTAAACCAGAATGTCTGCAGAAAGGAGCCACATAACAATACTTAGGGTCTGATACTTGCTCTTCTGCAGTTATCCTGGCCAATGTAATCATGCAGACAAGATTTTAAACAGTGTGGAAAAGCCAGAAGAGTTTCTCTGGTTTGAACTTGTATATCTGAATCTTACAAAGATTTCTTCTTCATGTTAAAGTATGTAATGTAGTAGGCAACGCTCTTTTTAAAAAATACCTTCTTGCAGTCTCTCACATGCCTATTTTTTTTTAATCTTACCATAAAAAGTAAAGCTACACCATTACAGCTGCTGTCTTATATCTCTTAAATCTCTCAAAGATTCTTTTCGTCCTTGACATATCTTCTGGGCATTGGGAACCAGCTGTTGAGCTTTGACTGTCCTGTTCATTCTTCACCTTCTTTTACCTCATACTGCCACCTAATTCTCTGTGACAGCTACTTGCAATACATTGCTATGAAGGAAACAGAACCTAACAGAACAAGAAGCATACTTCTTACAAATATACTTTTCATGCAGTTCGTTTGCCTGCATGCTATCACCTTGTACTTCTCTGTTCACACCTTGCTTGACACTAAAACCTTTTGAGGCAAGGCTGGTTTCTATTCTGTGTTTGCATAGCACAGGGGTAATTTTTCCTTGCACTCCAACTACTGCTATCATACCTACTTTCACAATAGTACTGCAGAAAGGTTCTAATACTCCAGAGAATAAAGGAAGAGGGAAAAATGTAGTTAAAAGGAATGACTGTGGTGATACAGGTTTCATACAGATTGCAAGTAGAAAAATGGAAGAATACATTGGACTTCACAAAATCCCACTGTTAAATAATGATGTTAATTTCAGAGAAGTGTGAATTTATGTCCATATCATTATCAGATCGTTCTACTTTATTATTCACTTTTAATTAAAAAAAAAAGCTCCAGAAGAGTATATTTATCCCTGCAGAGATCTTTCAATAACATAAAAAGAAAGGTAACAGCTTAATCAGTGATCTGTATCTATCAGGTCTATGCTGGTCAGAAAAGAAAAGGAAAAAAGAATGGATAGAGTAAAATCCCATCTGATCTCATTTTACACTCAGCCCTAATTAAGGTTTTACACAAGATGATAAAAGTCGTAGCCACTTTACACAAATATAATAAAGTTGAAGATTTTTTATGGGCATAATAAAGCGACTTTTTATTTTATATTGCGGTCAAATAGCCACTCACTGAAAATATTCTCCTAACTGGGATTCACTAATAGCACTATAACATCCAAAATAACATGTGTAGAAACTGAAATTAAAATAATAATTATTGCAGTGGGATGAGACAAAACACAGTTATTTTAATTGGATCAAAGCTGCTATAGGGTTGTGACTTGCTCCAGCCAGAAACGAGTGAGCAAAGTTTATTTTCATTGGACTTCACAAAATACATTGGGGAGATCATTTATATTAGATTAATCCATCTGAACCTAACTCTCCTTTTTATCCCTTGTAAAGTCAGTAGACAAAGAAAAGAAAAAGTAATGGACTGAAATGAAACATTTTCAATACATTTGCCATGGCTATTCATGCACTTTCTAGAAGAGGACGTGTCACAGAAATGAGAAAGCCCTTCTGCTGATCCCATCACACTTTGGAGGCTGGAGGTAAATGGCACTGGCCATGGACAACAAGATTCCTAGAAACTTCACTGAGAAATTGATTGGGTTTGAGAATCAAAAATGAGGACAAGACTAATTCCATAGGAATTCTGTCACTGCTCACTAAACTGAGCAAATAATAGCAGTCTTTCAGTTGACTTTCATTAAGTTTTGGGTCTGGCCTTATAAAAACACACTGTTTCATCTGAATATCACAAAACACTTAACTAGATCTGTCTTTGGGAGGATGTTTATACTGCTTAAAATACACTACTGACAGAAATACAGACTCTGAATTATAGAAGGCTTAAATTAAAATTTTTCTGCATCTTATCTCTTTCCTTATGGAACCATTTTAATCTTAAGTGAAAAGCTAATCTCTGAAAGGCTTTTGAAACATCTTATAAATTTTAGTGAGGAATTATATCCATATCAAATTCCACAGAGAAGTTAAAAGGCCTAGTAAAGATGTAGAATTCTCTGGCAAAATCAATAGTTCTCCAAATACATTCTACAGAACCTAATAAAATGTCCATGAAACCTTGCTGTTTCATCCTACTTGGAAGTCTTTGGGTCCTCCGTTAATAGAGCAAAACTGTTTTGCAATGCATCTTTCTGGTAGCTGCAACCTTTAACAGAATCTGTTGACTTCCAAGGCAGGAATTACAGCATGAAATTCTAAAGGTTCTCTCTTACGGTGACTGACAGACTACAGGCCTCAAGTAGCTTTGAAAGCAATTACTCCAGTCTTTAAAGCTCTTTCTTCTGTAGGAGCTAGATCCTACTCCTGACATACCTAATTTAGCATTTTTATGTGTTGCTCTGAAATGTTTCACTCTCTGTTTCAGATCAGGTCTCCTGGATCAGAGGTTCTGATCCAACTACTTAAATTCTTAGATTATACCTTTCCATCACTATGACTGGAGAAGCCAATATGGAAGTAGAGTTTTGCAGCACTTCTCCAGGTTTGGTAGATGTTGACTTGCCCAGAACTGAAACAATGAAAAGTGTCTGCACAATCAAGTATCCTATGTGAAAAGGAATGAAATAGAACATGACGTATATAAAACTAGACTGTATTATACTGCAGCTTTGGAAATCAAGTGGTAAAAATCTATTCTAAGAGACAATTAAAAAATGTGGTTAAAATTGATCTCATTTAATTTGTTTTTGTCCAGGGCTAAAATACAGTTATACCTCAGTATGACCCTATCTCTCTCTCTCTGTGATACTTTCTTTTAAAACAGTCATGGATCAACTTGATCTCTGGTATAATTAGATCTCTGGTTGAGATGGACCTTTTTTCTTGGTGCAGCACTCTTTCTTTTGTCTCAAATGACAGGACAAGGGAGAATGGAAATAAGCTGGAACACAGAAAATTTCATTTAAACATAAGGAAAAACTATTTGAATATAAGGGTGATAGAGCACTGGCTCTGGCTGCCCAGGGAGGTTGTGGAGTCTCCTTCTCCAGAGGTTTCCAAATCCACCTGGACATGTCCTTGTATGACCTGATGTAGCAGTGGGAGTTAAACTGGATGATCTTTAGAAGTGCCTTCCAACCCCTACCATTCTGTGATTCTGTATAATCACATGGTATTAAACTCTGTCAGATATGCTTAGCACACACATACAAAAAGGCAGGAGGTGATTTCTGGTATCAAAGCTTTATAACGTGCAATCCTGTGCAAGGGGTTATTCTTTATAAAAGTGATAACTGTCACTTCGATGCCTCTTCTGTTTTCTAGACTTTTCTTTGAAGCATCCGAAGTAATTCCTTGCTGGTCTCAGTGCTGTTTATTGACTGGAGGATTGAGTGAACATGCTGTTGCTGGGAAACTGAGAGTGAGAGCCAGAAGTAAAACATGGCAGGTGGAAATGGTGGTGTTTCCTTTCATTTTTAACAACATTTCCAACCCCCACCCCCACCTTTGTTTTTAAAATTAATATGTAGCTGTTGTGGCCATCTATCTATGGACTGTTTGAGAAAGGAGGTGTTTGGCTGTTGTTGGGAAGAGAGAACATCGAGAGAGCACAGTGAAGTGAGATTTCAAATAAAATATTATATCGTTGCCAGAATATAAGGGAAGGAAATGCTATATGTGTTCTAAGAGCAAGAGAACTATCTACCTAGTGATTTTATATTTTCTCTGTTTATTTTGGGTAAAGAAGTATGCTCTTAGTGGACTATGATGGAGGACCTTGTTTTTTAATGAAAGGATTGTCAGGAAAACATCATGACCATCGTTCCAGACAGAGATTTGCAGATGCTACTGGTACATAAATGAGAAAATAACAGAAAAAGTGAGATAGAAGATGTATTAGAAACTATTTATGTTGCCAAGAAAAGGACATAGTGTTGATGCATCATGTTTGTGCTAATGGAGCAAAAATTTTAAAAAAGAAGATAGTAGGGGATAAAGAAGACAAGAATTTTCTGTTAGAATGAATGTGTATACGGTGGCTGGCATTTTGCTGTGGACTAAATCAAGTCTTCCAGAGTGAAAAAAATAGAGAGATTTACCTAAAAAGACTAGCACACTCTGCATGAGGTTGTAGGATTTATATTCTCTACGGGATGGACATGAAGGAAAAGCTTTAATATTTATTTCTCTGTGGCAGAACCCAACATAAAATGGCAAACAACATCTTTGCATTAGAGTCAGCTGAGTTTTCCTTTCATGTCCCCAACTAATGTAGGATCTACAGGGAGTATTGTTAAACCTGGGAGTCAATACATTTGTTACTGCATTTGGAACAGAACCAGCAGAGAACTGTAGGAAGGATGAACTTTAATGTTAGATATCCATTCCAAAGATGAAAAGCTTTACTATCTTCCAAGGGACAAACTGACCTAGGACATTTCAGAACAACCCCTACTGGTTTTTTTTTGGTTTTTTTTTGTTTTTTTTTTTTAGTACTTACATAACAGTAAGAAAAGTTTCTTTGCAATAGAGATTACAATAAAAGAACTGAGAACCTTCACATAGAAAGGAATATGGCAGAGCAATTTAAACATACCAATACTTCCTTCATATGCTGTTAACAAGGTAGGCTGTTGGGTTTTGTTGTCTGAGAATGATGAGGCAGCATGGGGTAAGGTGTCAGCTGTAACTCATTGCTATGGTCAGATGATCTGTGGCAATATTTATGTCAATCTGTAAAATACAGCAGTAAAAGTTATACATTGAACTACATAATTAAGATTGGAAAGGAAGGATGTGACACTGAAATGGATTTAAAATTATTATCCAAATTAATATGTGCATCAGATGGCATAGATGAGTATATTTCTACATATAGTATTAATACTGTAAGTAATTATGTATTACAGTACTGTAAGTAATACAGTATTGGAGGTACAATTGTCTATATTATAGGGAAATCATTAAAGCAAAGATCATAGCAGCAATAGATTTGTGATAAAAACAAAAATGAAACTAAGGAGTGTGCTGCCAAAAAGTTAAACTTAGAAAAGAAGAAATGTGCCCTGGAAACATGCTGTGTTTTACACTGCAGAGCTTTATTAGAAGGAAAGATTTCATTAATGAAGTCCAGAGCAGAGAAATTGTGAAATATGCCAAAGGTGACTATAGTAGGCAATAATATCCAGAGAATGAGGGCAGACCCCTGCCTCATGGAAACTGGTGAACTTCTACCATTGATTGAGAGGGACCATCATTTTCCAACAGTAGTCAGTGAGGAACAACTAGGAGAGATGTCCAGATAAGGTTTACACTTGCTCTGAGAGGAGATAGATCCTCCTTTAAATAAAAGTTGCCAAACATGATCCAGTGAATATAAATTAAGAAAGGAATTGTTGTCCATCTGCAGTTGCTAAATCCCCATTCTGCCAACCTTACTTTGAATTAAAATCAATAGGACTATTCAAAGGGCAAGATACTGCTCACCATGATGCAGTAGCTTGCTAAAATACATTAGAAACTCTTTCTGGGGGCCTGTTAAACTTGTGCAAGGGTTGATAACAAAAACTTAGTGAATAAAATGGCATTTTACATACATTTGCTTGAAATCATTCTGGTTTCTAAGCTTCACTCCTGTAATTTCTATGATTCCCTTGATGTATTACAATTATGACTATGGCTTAGCTAGTGTAGATACTTTTATTCAAAGTTTCCATTTCTATACACTAAAAATAACTTCAAAACAAGTTAATGTCCAAAATTCATGAAACCTTACAAGGCCATATATATTTGGAGTGATGCCCAGCGTATGTATTGCAAGCTTTCAGTATGTTGGAAGTGCTAATACATGTAAAATATATTCCATGAGATTCAGCCAAGACATGCCTGGGAGCACAGAATGATGCAAAGAGAAGTATGTGCCAATTAAAGCTAGTAGCAAGTCACTTCAGTGTAGGCAGTGTGCTGCTTTCTTCAGGTGAAAACCCAGCTGAATGACATATCCACAAATCATCTGCTCATTAGAAAGTATGGCAAGAGTAAATCTGGCTTGCGTGGTGTTTTATTGGCAGCATGTCTACAAAAAGTGAATCAAAGTAGCACAGAGAAGCATTAATGGAAGGCTTTCGAGTTTCCTTTGCTTTGGCTTCAGAAACAGTGCAGCCTTGAGCCACGTCAAAGGAAGCATAGCAGAAATGTCATCATACATAACATGGGAGTGAGTGTAATGCTGCAGCACAACTTTTCTGTACCATCTAGCAAGACCATTTGAAGAAGTTGTTCTAACGGAAACTGCAGTGCCAGGTTTGGTGCTATGTCCTGTTCCATCTCTTGGGACACTGGACACAAAGGTGGCTTGCAGGTAAAGAGTACCTGGGGTCAGAGAATGGGAGGAGACTGCAGTACAGTTGCTTGCAGTTTCCTAGCTATGAGGGCACACCTCACACCTAGAGCCTTGTTGTGAGGCTCATGCTTGAGTTACATTAGATGGCAGATCTTGGAAACTAGACTTTAAATTTAAATGGGCAGATATTTGAATTGCAAATAATTGTACTCTATTTTGGAAATTGAAACAATGGTATATAACATTGCCTGACTGCTTTATTGATGGCTGTGTCCTTTTCAGATGGAGGTAGCAAAGACTTTTGAAGAAACTTCAATTATTCATCTACATGCAATCAGAATTGTTGCCAAAACTTATAAACAATGGGGTAGAGAAAGTCATAATATTTTTAGAGAATATTTTCAAGTAGTGGAATTTTTTACATAGTTTCTCAGCTTTACATTATTCTTTTAACAGAGAACTTCACCTAGAAGCTTTGGAGATAAAAGAAGAGAGAGCAAATAACACTGTCTAAATTTTGCAAATGGAAAAATGAAAGAATAGAGCTTGATGGCTAGATTTGCAAAGTTACTTAGTTAAAATCCCCTGGAGTCAGATGTCCAGATGCTCATAAAAATCTTGCTCTGAGTGACTTGCCTAAGGTCACAGTAGAAGTCTGTGGCAGAACAGGAATTTAAATCAGCTCTCCTGACTCTCTTAAACAACATCCTATTTCCTCTGAATTAAGCCGTACTTGTTCAGCTGCAGATTGCTTAGCATTTCTGGTTTTATGAAGACCCCATAAGGAAATATAGAAATTTATTACAGATGGATCATTTTAGGAGCTGAGCTTTATTTATGATTGTTATGTATAGGTTTGTCTTACCAGGTACTATAATTGGGGTGGGTGATTCGGTTAAGTGATCAGTCAAATAATTTACTTATAAAAGCTGTTATCCAAACTGTGAAAAAAGAAATTAACTATTAGAACTTTTTTTTTTAGATAGTTCTTAAATGCTCTATTTTTTTAATGAAGACTCTGCTGTTTAGGGAATGGTATAATTTTGTCTTTTTTGTCAGTAAATGGGACATTTTTCTCCTAGTCCTTAGTCTTTTAATAGCCTGATTCTAAGCTTATTGTTGTCAATGGATCAACATCTTTGACTAATTTACTCAGACCATAATTGCAACCCTTGTAAAGGATAAGGGCAGAGCACTAACTAATTGTGGGGCTGGGCAAGGGCAGGGCCCAGACTTGTCCCTCACAATGACATAGTTCCCAAAAAAGCTCCTGACAGGCATTACTCACAGCAAATTCCTGCACTAAAGTTTTCTTTCTATAAATCTGAAGTTTTATAGTGGAAGAGATGGCAGCTGAAAAGACAATTGTTTAGAAAACCGATTCAGTAATTAATATTTCTGTTTGATATAGTATGAAACAGAAAAGTGGCATAAACCCCGACTGATTATATTCTGAATAAAATGGATAAATGTACATTTTGAGGGAGACATTTGCTCAAGGCAGTATTATGAGTTCACTGAAAAGCCACCTCTCTTCAGAGAGAGCAAACGTGCATATTTTAAACTCACTGACTTTCCTCAAAGGGAAGCAGGATCACTCCACAGCTAGGTGGGCTGGTACTCGCAGCCGGTTAGATAAAGTACTCAATCACATGTGTAGAAACTAGTTGCTCCCTGGAGGCAGCTGTCAGTATTATAATTTAATCACCCAGGGATCTGCCATGGCAAATAATAAGACATGAAGAGAATACTTAATTCTACGTAAAATGTCATGGGAAAAATGAACATCAGGCTCCAGATAAATGTTGAAAATTCACAAAGGGAAAGGAATGTCTGTACTCAATGTGAACATTGTCTCCCAAACTTTTAATCCCTGTGCTTCCATTTCAGAGTTACATAGCAATGGAATCTGGAATATCAATACCAAATTTACAGGCTGTTCCTTATTTTTTTTAAGTCCTGAGTATCCTAAAATGTTTTAATGCCTACAGAGAAAAAAAAAAAAAGTGTTTGAATCATGGCTCCAAGGAACAGTCTTTTAGCTCAGTGCTCTCCAAAGAGAGGGCAGTGGGGGGATGCAGAGACACACTTGTGTTATGGGCATATGTCAGAATCTGGCAGTGTTTCTGGGTAATGAAGAGGTTTCAGATCCCTTATGCCCAGGTAAAACTGTACTTGGGTAACAGCAGCTACTTCAGAAAAAACAATGGCAACACACACTCTGTGTCTCTTTGAATCAACACTGTATGCCCTGTATCTGCAGGCAGATTATTTTAAGCACCATCTCAGCTTATTTTAAGCAGGTGCTTATTTTAAGCATCTGTTCCTGATGCCTTCTCTCTCCATGGTTAAATTGCCAAAAGTTTAAGATCCAGTATTGCTCGGAGTTTCCCTTGGACACAGTGGCATCTCCTGCCCTGCAGCTGCTCTGCTTTCTGGTGGTGCAGTCATACTCTAAACTGGCAGGTGTTGCAAACATAAGTGAGCAAGGAGAAATAATAAAAAGGGATCTAAAGAGCTCAAAAATCTGTGCAGGAAGCAAAATGAGATTCAGGTTGGAGAAGTGCAAGCTAATATATCTGGAGGAAATTTGGTTCTGGCCAACTCAATAGCAGAAATGTGAAAGGAATTTAGAGACAACCAACAAAAATGATTAAGAGGGAAGACAGAGTAGCTTCTGCAGAAAGATGAATAGAAGATAGTCCTGAAGCCATTAGCTAATGTTAGATGATCATGGTAGTCTTTAATCGGTTCCCATTCTCAGCCCAATAAATAATATAATTAGTGTTCAGGTGAGCAGATAATGAGGACAACTCAACAGGAGCTGGGGCTGTTTGGTCTAGAGGAGACTGAGAGGGGATCTCACTAATATTTACAAATATCTAAATGGAGGGTGTCAGGAGGCTGGTACATCCCTTTTTTCTGTGGTATCTAGCAACGGGAGAAGGGGTTATGAGATGAAGCTGGAGCACAAAAAGTTCCATTCAAACATAAGAAAAAATTATTTTACTGTGAGAGTTCAGGAGCCCTGGCACAGGCTGCCCAGAGGGGTTGTGGAGTCTCCTTCCTTGGAGGTCTTCAAGACCAGCCTAGACATGTTCCTATCTGACCTGACCTAGGTGGACCTGCTTCTGCAGGGAGGTTGGACTGGATGATCTCTAAAGGTCCCTTCCAACCCCTACCATTCTAGGTGAAAATATAGGAACTGACCAAACTCAAGTGCAGGAAGCCATGGAGACACAGTATTTCCTGTGGAACAGGCCTGCACTGGCATTAGGAGAGCCCTGAAAACATTTTATCTCTGATTTCTTATTCCACAGGTTTTTAGGCTGCTTGGTTGTTCATTATCTAAAAGTGACTTTGTTTCTAGTGGCTGGAGGAAATGAAGGATTTTAAGTCCTAAGGTAAAAGAATGTATGTTAAAATGTACATGAACTAGTTCCAATTTATCTTACTAAAGTTAGGCTACATTTATAAATTTAACACCCTAAACATTTCTATAATCTGGTATATTGAGTAATTCCCTATACTTTAAAATTGCTTATGGACAGTAGGAAAGTTTAGCTGCCCATAATCATTGTGTAATTCAAGAGAAAAACTTTGTAAATTGAAAGATAACATTTTTCCAGGGCACTTGAGCATTGCAAGGTATGTAATTTTGAAAATTCATTTCAAGCTGGTGCTTTAAGTGTATTTTTCAGTATATAGTGCATATATTTCAGAATTCTGTATATTTTTTTACTACGATTATATACTTCATTCTTGACATTTGTGTTTATCCTTTGTCAGTAAAAACATCAGTAATTCTAGATACTTCATATATTATTCTATATTCTTTACTAGCACATAGACACAAAAGCATGTGTGTTGTGAACTATTTGAGTCTGTTAATGATTCCATACACAATGTTTTTACACACAAGCAGCTAGATATAAATCCTACTTTCGTGGAGGATGATTTTAGGTGACTAGGGAAGCTGAACATCTGTTCTGTAGGTGAACAGAATGGCAGCTAATCTCATATTTTCAGAAATGCCATGTCTTTATTCCCAAACTTTGTGTTTGGTGCTTGGCTGTGTCTCGGTGTGGATGATGCAAATGGCATCTTTTGAGAAGGAAGTGCACATGAGTGTTTGAAGCATGGGCAAGTCTGATTTAAAATCTTTTGCCTCAAGTTGATCATGACAGCTGCTGGAAGTGTTTACCAGGAACCATATGTTGCAATCAAGATATGCAATTACTATATGTCTTACATGTGTTAAATTGAACAGGAAAAGCTTGTGGTTTTAAGGTAGAACTTGGGAAAAATACTATACCACTTACACTGCCTATACAATTAGAGGACATTACTGATAATAATCCAGCAGCATGTCTTTGCAGTAATACTTCTTAGCTTGCGAGAGATCACTGAGCTGAATAACAGAACGCCGTTGCACACCCTTGGGCCACAATTCCATGTCTCTGCAGGAATAACTTACCCCAGCAAGAATTGGATGAGACTGTGTTTGTGTTGTTATTATTTCTGCTTCACAATTGTTGTTTTAATTATGACTGAGACCTCAGTCATTTGTTAACAATTTGGGATTTTTGTCAGAGGTGTGGCAGTGAATGTGAGCTGTTTTAGAAGAAAACAGTTGAAAAAATTACTTTGATTGCTTTACAGAATTAATCAATGTGCCAATAAAAACAAAGGTTCAGATTCAGATTGTGTTCCTACAACAGTGGGAGGTAGGACCAGAAGATCTTTGTGGAAGTTTTCTCCATGTTATTCTGTGAAGTTGTTGAGAGCTGTGTGTATCATGCTGTTGATCCTCCAGCCTCCAGTAAAATAAAGCACAGGCTTGCCGAACAGTTGATTCCTGATGTTTGTGAGCTTTCAATATCGTTTACATGAGTTTTAGGTCCCTTCACTTGCTTTTCTGTCAGTAGAGCAGTTCTGATAGAAATAACTAATTGTGTTACGTTAGTACAGAAGAAACTGTACACAAATGAAATGCAACTAAAAGGCAAATCAATCTCAAGGGTGTGTGCCCATTTTTAATCAGTCATCACCTGTATCACCCTTCTAATGCAGAAGTGTAGATCAGCTTCTGATAATGTTCTGAAGGCCTTGAGCAGCCACTCACCGATGAGAAAATACAGGGAAAGTAATATTCTGTTTGCTTTTAATGAGGAAGATAGGATTTGGGATTTTAGTGTGGGATGCTCTGTATTATAGAGGATCTCTAGCAACCTTCCCAGTAGCATAATTTTTACAACAATAGCTTCTAACAAACAGTAGAGACCCTATTGTTTCTGTAAATATTGCAGTATGGCTAGTACAGAGCTTTAAGAATCACTACTTGGTTGAATACAACAATGAATGGTGAAAGTGACTATTCTTATCCTGCAATTGTGTACCTATGTTCCTTTTCTTGAGCTAAAGGAGAACTTTCTGTAGTTAATGTGTAGAAGTAGATAGGCTACTGAGTTGCCTTAAATCTATCCTGTGCAAGGCCTTGAGTCCTGAAGAGGACCAATGCAGTACATACATGCCACCTTCAAAGAGCTAACTGACCATATGATATATTTGCAGCTAGTAAATCACATTTAGAAGATGTATAGAAGGTGTTTTTGTTTGTCTGTGTGTGCCAAAACAGATGTATGAAATGATCTTAAATGGAATAGTAAATACTCATGAGACTTTGTGGTTCATGACAAAGATTGAGAAGCCTCATATTTTCTTGTTTCCATAAGTGGTGAATATTCCCCTCACAATAACTATTCTTTGCATTTGGTGTATGGGAAGTTTGAGACTTGCTTAATGAACTGTTCACAGAGATGTTGACTTTTGCCTTTCTTCTTGAGATAATCACTCAAGATATTCAAATGGACTAGGGAGGAAACAACCACTTTTCATACAATCAAATCCTTTGAATGATGATTTTTACTAGAAGGGATAGTTTGGGAGCTCTAATGAGTCAGCAATGCCTGCATTTGTTGTATTTTGATCAAATAGAATTGGGTTACAAAGCAGCTTGCCATTGCCTTGGAGAAGGCTGGGGATGTGAAGCTGCTGGACTCTTCAGAAAACATGGCCATTCTGCTGGAGCTCTGAAAGAGGAGCTGAGCTATGCTGAAAATGCAGCTCCCTATGGAGATGCTATGAACTCCTAGAAATCAGTGCCAGAAAAAGTCCCCAAAATGGGGACATATTCTAACCACAACACACTGAACCCCAGCCATGATCAAATAATATACTTTTGAACTGTTTTCTGCAAACCTGTGCTATCTGATAACACTTTATTTTGAGGCTTCAGATAGGCAATTTCAGAACAGTTCAGAATGAGAGGCTAAAAATCCTTGTCTCAGGGATATCTAAAAAAATGGATTTAGATAGCTACACAAGAAATTCCTCTCCTACCTTACTGAAATGTGATCATTACAATAACACATATTGCAAAAGAAAACATCTGTATCCACACCTCCTAACATAAATGAAGGGAAATACTGACTTTGCCTATTATTATTATGAAGGTTGTTAGTACTGCTAATAAAATGTTTCTTAAGCTCCATGGCTAGATGGGTTTCCTGTGGAATTGTCTAAACCCTTCCAACGCTAACTGTTTTCAATATTAAGAAAAGTATTTGCAGAACTGCTGTACCAGAGTAAGGCCACCTTTCCCAGGAAATACAGCTCTGGTTACAGTTGTATTGAAGAAAGGCCAAAACGGCCAGTGCAGAGCACTTATAGACACATTTCCTTGTAGTATGTGGAATGCTAAATTATTGCTGACTTGCAGCACTTGTGTTTAGAACTGAATTTGCAATGGGAAGCTTACTGTGGCAGGACCAAAAAATGCCAGCAAAAATGCATGAAGGCAGACTCCTACACACTTTTGCCACTTGAAACCTTTCTGCCCTGTGGTACTTCACTTGCTTTTTGGTGCTTGCGTCTTTTCCAAAGCTGAAAGGCTGCCTCGCCCTTCATCTTCCTAAATTCTTTACCATTTTCTGGCAGCTGTCTGCTGTGTCTCAGTTGGAAATTTCTGCTCCTCTGTCTTAATTTAAAAAAAAAAAAAACCACAACATTTTCTTCCAGTTCTTTTGGAGAGCAGTGCACATCATAGGGTGTTGCTGACAGTAAGCTGTATCTTTGTCTCAGTAGCTGTAACAGTGTGTGCAGAGAGAAAACAGGCAGATGCAAGACGAGCATGCAGAGTAGAGAGTGGATGAGCCTCCAAAAAATCCTGTTTTCAAACTCCAATTGATTGCTGAACTTTTAGCTCAATTTTAATTTCCCTTGATGACATATTTTAAAATATACAGGTTTTTCTGTTTCATTAGGATTGTTCAGTCATCTAACACTGCTGTTGCCACGATGTTGCAAGCAGCCATGAGATACGTATGTCCAAAGTCTCAGTATCTATTATCTGATTATAATAACAATCTCTCTGGACCCTCAGTTTAAACAATTTAAAACATCATGTTAGGAATGAAAAAAATAGAAATCACTGCAGAGCTAAAAAGAGTTCCTAGGAAGAACTGAAATTGTGGATTCAGAAGCCTGTTGAATGATACAGGGATGATACTGAGAAAGAGATAACCTTTACCTTGAAATCTTATGTCAAGTTAGTATGATGTGAGATCTTAGAGTTTCTGATTGTAGGTCCATACAGTTCAACTTTTGTTTTGAAGAGAAACACCATATAACATGCAGGAGCACTGGTACATAAAGGGTATCTCTATATTTTGAGATTACTTAAATATAAAACTAAGCAAAATAGTTTCTATTCATTATGACATAAGTGGCATTTAATGATTAGAACAGCAGAGACCAAGTTTCTTCTTTCTTAATTAGCCCTATCAGAGTGAAGACAAGCACATGGTTGACCTTGAAACAAGAATCAATATTTTTTTTGCCTTTCTCAGTGTATAAGTATTTAGCATATGATGAGTATGCTTCCCTTTTTTCATTTCTTGTGTCATTTAAAATACTGTTTGATCAACACCTAATGTGAAGTAATATCTAAGAATGGATTGAATGCAGATGTTTCATGTAAGTTGTAGGTTCTTTCGCTGTTCTAATGCTCCAAATTGCCAAACCTTGTAAGAGTGAATAAATGTTTATCCAAATGTAATGCAGATTCATTATGGTGATGTTAGATTATGTTCTGAGGTAATGATTACATGGTCCATTGAGATTTTTGTTCTATTCTTGATTTTTCTGCTGACCTGCTCTATGAATGTAGACATGTTATACCCTTACTCCCTGTCAGTGATTTTCTGACCATGTTTATCATGTCTTGTTTAAGTAAATAATAAGATACTTACCAAAGAGTAATATACTGTATTTAATAGGATTTAGCACAATATGATCTGCTTTTGTTTGAATCTACTTGGCATCACAGCGATTTCAATAATTACTTACAATCATGGCTCTTAATTCACTGCAATCACCTATGGCACATTTTCTTTAGCAAATCTGTACATTAATCCTCTCTTATTCTCTCTTATACTGATATTCTTGTAATGATGTTAAAGTTGTAAGAGACTGAGCTGCAAAATTCAAATTTAGTTATTAAATGGCCTCAGAGAGCTTTGAAAACAATTTGGTTTAGGCCTTAGTAAAAGAATGGGAATGGGAATATTGGTTTACGTAGTAACACCGGTCATTGGTAGCTCAGGTTGCACTTCAGTCTTCCCATATGTTAGAGGGTGAAATTTTTAAGAACTTGCCAGATATTTCCTACCTTTTTCTTTCCTCCAGTTTTCATTCACTTCCTGCTTGCAAAGTCCAATTGAAAACAGGAGAATATCAGTTTCGTGAGAAGCTTCAAGTTTGTACAGTATCCTAGCACTGTTTGTGTTAAAATTGCATTTAAAGGATGAAGTTGGGTGGAATACCATCAGCAAGCAAGACAGGTGTAATTTTGTAATAGGGAAGTTTGTAAATAAACTTGAAAAAGAGTAAAACAACTCATTGTCTTAGTAACCTTGGAAAAGAGATTTCTAGGAATACTTGTTCTGGTTATAAGGAGCAATCTCTTTTTTCTCTTCTCCCATGGAACATGATAGCTACTGGCTATGATACAAAAACAAATGCAGGAAGAAGTACTGTAGATTTCTTGAATACACTAAAACCCAACTGTTTTTCCTTTGTCCCTTAAACCCAGAATTGCTCATATTTTTGATACATATACAGTAGCAAATAATCTTTGAGTAACAACTTAGAGTGAAGAGAGAAAGGAGTCATTGGAGATGGTATTTGTAATTCTCTAGCATGAGATGAATTTTCCCATGTGAAAGTCAGATTTTTGTATGGCTTGTTCTACAGCTGCAGTTGCACTTTTGCTCTTGATGTAACATACTTTGTAATCAGCATAATTCACAGTCACATATTTCTTCTTAAGACAGTGGGTCAGGAATCTAAAAAACTATTCAGAGACTGCCTGTAGTATGGCTCTCAGGTTAAGAAAAGAATTACTACTGATGGTAGTGCCTGAATGATCTGCAGGATTCCTGAACTACAATAAACTACGGAGACTTGTGAAAGTGTGTGCTTTTGACTAACTTCTGTAAAACAGAACAGAGCTTGGGCTTCACCATTATTAGGAAATGGCTATAATACTGAAAACTATAAAGATCCTACATGAATTTTATCATTCTATATGTATATGACTAGTCCCAAGTTTACCATCATAATACATTATTAATTTAACTGCTACCAGTTGACATGGTAAATATGACATTTCTACAGAATATTCCAAGTGTATTTCTAAGAGAGGATACAATTCAGAAGAATATTTGGTTCCTATAAAAATATTTAACTGGAGTCACTTTTAGAATCAAAGGAGTTGATGTCTGTTTCTTAGTTTGTGCATCTGTATTTGTGTGTACACAGCTGCAGGGAAGGCAGGTTGTCACAACAGGAAGGTACAGAGATTAAAAACTGATTAATTTTAAGAATCCTTCCCAGTATCACGCACATCAGTACCTGCATATTCTACAGAACACGTACTTCTTGCAAAATCGGCCAGGCACAAAACGAAATCCCTCTTATGAGGACAGCTGGAGAGTTATGCAACTTCAGGAGGATTATGCAGATGTGTATATGCTGTGAAGTTGCCTGATGGATTACGACTCTGTGTAGGTTTGATTTAAAAGGAAAAGCAACTTAATTCTCTTCTGTAGTGAATAGAACATTTCCAGAGAGGGCCAGAAGCCTGGAGTCTACAGAACTGATAGACCCTGACTAATTTATAGGCCTATTTAGGTGTCTTCAGTCTGACCAGCAATGAGAGATCCACTATGTTCCAGCAGGGGGTTCTCAGTCTCTACAGAACTTGCCCAAAGCTCAGTGTAGATTACTTGTAATTTAGTCTTGTTTAAGTCCTTTTGTAATATGCCATCTAATGATGGTGGGTATTCTACACGATTTTATTAAACTGTAAAACATTGAGAAGACTCGTTCTACTAAGAATTGCATCAGTTGTAATTAGGAGGCAAATGTCATTTTACCTACTGTTTCACTGGAAGAGTTTCATCATCTTTGTACTTAGCACTGCCCTAGCAGAACTGCATGAAACAGTCTTCAAGATCTGTAAACAGAGATGCTAGAAGCAAATATGCAAAGTGAAAGGCATAGCTATTTCTGGTGGCTGATGGCTCTGTCCACTCAACCAAAACATACCTTCTAGATGGAGCAAGCTTCAGGGAGTCCTGCCACACTGTTTTCATAAGTGCTTTAGAAATGAACAGGCTTCACAGTCATGAACACAGATGGAACAGGAATTAAAGAGTTGTTCCTGCTTTTAAAGAATTCATCTTTGACATAGACAAGATACACAGATTGCTTCTGAAGTTCAGTAATTCATCTATAGCACTGCTTAAAGAAGATAGAACCCAAAAGTTATTACAAATGGAAAAGGTTGTCAAAGAATGCAAAACATATGCACTTTGATAATTGATAAAGTATCCCCTATGCAGTATCACATCATTACCGTGAGCATGAAAACAGATCAATAAAATACCACGCTGTGGTTGGTTAACTATTTGGGAACTCCATCATCCCCCAAACCCTCCAATTATCACATGATGTCTGAGGAAATAAACCACACGAAAGTTACATTTAGTAGACATACTTCACCTTTTTCACCTGCTTCTGTGTTTAAGATTTCTTTGCTGTCAGAGTATGAAATGCACTTTAAATAATTGTCAAAAACTACATGTTAGAGGCCGGGACACTATAAGCACAGCAGGATGAAATAATTCAAAAAAACGTTGCCAGTAGGTGATTCTGATTGTATTAACATCCGTCACACATGAGGGTCACAGCTCTGAGTTCAGTGAATTTAGTCTTGATTTATATGTCTATAAAGGACAGGAACAATCATAAGATACTCCCTGTGATACTCTGAAATCAATACAAAGAACCAAAGAACAAGGAAGGCTGCTAACAAGCTTTCGGGTCATGGACTGAGCGCTGCAGTCTACTTGTCAGTCATTGGTTGAAAGTGGAGCAAAAGCCAGCTATAAATTTTCTAAACATTAGATATCTGTTTGAAAGTGATTTTATCACATTTGTGAAATGAAGAAGGTCATTAGAAACAGCCAGATTTTCCTTTTGTTCCTTTGAGGCACTGAAATGCCTAACATGGGATTCGCATTTGCTGCACCAAGACAACTTTGAATTTTCAAGTGAAAATTGTTTCTTATTATGTTTTCTGAATGTGTTTCCTTAAATTTCCATTTCAGTGAACTTGCTTTATTATTTCCTCTAAACTAGACTTCCTTAAGATGCAATAATTTGTTGTATAATCTAGGTTTCATTAGTTTAGAAGGCAGGCATACAGCATTCCTACTTATTAGAGCTACTCATTATGCACTAGACCCTAACACCTCCTTTGAAGAATAAGCTGAAGAACAGCCAGAAACATTTTGTTATTTTACTGTATGTGTTTCAATAACAGCCTTGGGCTTACTAGAGATTTTTCATGCTATTTTCCTTTGATGCTAGTGTGACACAATTTACAGTGCACTCTAGTAGTGCCAACCCACACTCAAACTCTGTTCTGAGCAAGGATGGGATTCAATTTCTAGACCACAAAGGTGAATAGAATTTATTCTATTCCTAGTCCTTTTCTTGAGCTTTTCTTAGTGACAAATAATGCAAAAGGCTTGCTTTCAAATATTCCTAAAGAATCCTTGCCCTCATTCTTTCATTTAAATGAGTGGAGGATTAGGTAGAGCTTCCATAGGCAATGTTCCTTAATTCGGCAGGTTTGGAGCCTGGAGGCAAGGGAAATGCACAATTCACAAGTTCAAGAAGAATCTCCTTTTGTAAGGTAGAAAATGCACATACTCCAAAGTTTTGCATCTCTTGACTGCTTAAGAAGTTTTCCTTTATCATTTAGGCACTGTGATTGTGACCTTCCTCCTAAGTTGGCAGTACTCACTGAGTCAAATTCCATGAACCTTCTGAGCTTGTTTGACTTGAAGCTGCAGATATTCCACATTGGACAGGATCCCAGTAATCTGCTGTACTTTTCCTTCTGTGTTACTTATATACTTAAACGGCAGCTACAGAAATGATATTACTTCTGTGACTGATGAAAGACCTCTGAAAATATAGGATCCTGGATAGTAGAAAATTTTCCTTAACCTAATTTGTAAGGACTTCTCTGATCAAGCACAGTGCTAGCATATGAACTCGGTATTTCTGCCACTGCTTAAAGCTTAAACTCCTCTCTGAAGATGCAATTATTTACAGTTTTCTCTCTTTCAGCTTTATGTCTCTGAGAAAGCAAGATTAAGGAAAAGGAAAAAAAAAAAGCAAGTTGCAAATGCATGGCATCTCTTGAGGTGGTAGTGTAGGCGGTGAGAAGGGAGAAGGGAAATAGCTTCAGACTTCTGTTGTTAAATTAAATACTCAGATAAAATGTTTGTAAATGTAAAGAATAAATAACATTTGAAAAGTGTGTCTACAAGTAATAGATGGATTGCAGCGTTGACTTTTTGAAAGATTATACTACCTGTCAGGATTTTGGGATGGAAATCCTTATTCTTCTACTTATTTCACTGAACTGCTGCTTTGAACTATGTACTTAGGCAAGTCACTTTCTTCACTGTCGTACTAACTCAATAGACCTCAGTCTCCACTGGACCTTCTAGGCATTACAGTATCATAGAATGGTAGCGATTGGAAGGGACCTTTACAGATCATCTAGTCCAATCCTCCTGTTAAAGCAGGTGAACCTAGATCAGGTCGCTCAGGAACATGTCCAGGCGTGATTTGAAGACCTCCAGAGAAGGAGACTCCACAACCCCTCTGGGCAGCCTGTGCCAGGACTCCCTCACCTGAACATCAGAGAAGTATTTCCTTATGTTTAAATTGAACTTTTTGTTGCATTACCCCTTGTCCTGTCACTAGATACAACAGAAAAGAGTCACATCCACCATTTAGATATTTGTAAATATTAATGAGATCCCCCCTCAGTCTCCTCTTATCCAGATTAAACAGCTCCAGTTCCTGCAGCCTTTCCTTGTAAGGAAGATGCTTCAGTCTTCTGGTCATCTTGGTGTCCCTGCACTGGACCCTCTCCAGCAGTTCCCTGTCCCTCTTGAGCTGGGAAGCCCAGAACTGGACACAGAACTCTTGATGAGGCCTCACCAGGGCAGAATAGAGGGGCAGCAGAACCTCCCTTCACCTGCTGGCCACACTCTTCTTGATGCATCCCAGGATGCCTTGGGCCTTTTGGCCACAAGGGCACATTGCTGGCTCATGTTCAGTTTATTATCAACCAGGATTCTCAGGTCACTACAGAGATGCTCTCCAATGTCCAAATAATGATTCTGAGGCAGGAAAATCTCCTCATCTATTTTAAATGGGTGTTTGTTTTTAGTGAAGATATAAATTACTAAGATGTCCCATTATCAGAGTTGCACCTGTGAAACAAGCAACTGGAAAGCAGAAATTGTTTTACTTGAGGAGATAATTGAATCAGAAGACCTTGGTAAGGCTTAATTTTAAAAACTTGTGTTAACTCCTCTGTTTTGGGGAAAATTCTTTTTTTTTCTTTCTGTACTCAATACAGACAATAATTCAGTGCCATTTTCTAGTAGTTGTAAAGAATACTTTTGCATTGCTTCTATATACTGTTTATGTGTATAGTGACTAAAACAATACTTAGACTGACCAACAGGTTAATGTCAGCAGTGGGTGAATCTGTGAAAGTAAGTGCTATAGTGTTTTTCTGAGGGCAAAGAAATCTGCATGGCTGAAATGCTTCTGAGACATTTTATTTCTAGCAGAACAATTTATAAGTATGGCTGGTTGAAACTGCTCCATCAAACTTGTTTCCCAACAATAAATTAGTCTGTTGACTAGAAACATGTTTTCCCCCCAGAAATGTTTCTTCTGGAAGATGTTAATTCTTCTTGTTTTAAAAATCATGACATACAAAGCCAAAATATTTCATCCAAATTTGCTAAATGTTTTTCAGGGAAAATGATGTACTGCCAGTTTTACACTAGGGGAAAAAAAAAAAACCCAGCCTCTTGATTGGGGCCTAACTGCCCTAAACTTCCTTTATAAGTAAAGCTGAAAGTGAGCCTGATGCTTCAGAGGATGATAGATCTTCAGGCCATCTAACTTGTATTCTGTCTCCCCAGTCTTGCACAAATCTGAACTTGGTGACTTACCCAAGTTTGTGGCATAATAAGATGTTAAATAAGGTCTGTCCTTCTGGAAGAACTGAAACATGTTGATAGGCAGGATAGGAATGCTTTATCGTCACTGCCTATGCATTTGATGTTTCTGAGATTTCAGACCTAGAAGAGTTACTTTGGCATAGATTGACATGAACAATATGAAGAAGGGTAGAACAGTATTGAAAAAGTGTTTGATTCATTCAGTGACTCTATTTTCTCCCCTCAAAATAGATATCTCATAAACTGGAAAGGACCTGGTTAGTAACAAATGAGAATTCTTCAAGAGGGAAATCAAATGTCCCAGTGCTAATTAGTTGAAATTAAGATCATTCAAATATTTATACAGGGAAGGCAAGTATTCTGGGAAAATGCTGGGATAAATCACATGGCTGGAATATTAATAGCGAGGCAATAAATCTGCACAGAAAGAATCAAGGTGAAAACGCAGGGGAGGGATTGTACTATTTATCAAAAGACAAATATACCAGCAGTTACATACAGATAGTGAAAAAAGTGGTAACAATGAAATTTTGTGTTATGCTGACAGAGAAAATGTAAAGGGGAATGAAGATGGAATATTTACTGTGAGCCACAAAATCAGGACAAAGTGGCTGAACCAAATATAGAAGACAAAGGAAACTTGGATCTATCCCTGTAGTTCTGTTACTTCCCATGTCTGAGAACAAACTGAGAGCGAGTTCAGCTACAAGCCTTGTGTTGGGTAGGGCTTTCAGCCTTGTGCTATCAGTGAGAGCCACACTACAGACCCAGCATCTAGCAGATGACTGTCTTGACCTGTATGATCTGCACACAGCCTGACCATTTCCATGTCTCAGGCTGCAGATCTCCCACATGGGCAACATTTACTCATGGAGTGAGATTGGGAAGAATGCTTCTTGCTCCATTCCGTCTTGGAAGATGGTATGCTTAGATATCTGAAGAGAGAGTTAGGTCCCCTTGTCCAACAGTAACAGGCTTCAGAACTACTGTCCAACTGTTTAAAGTTTTGTCAATAAAGTTCCTTAAGTCCCTGAAATTCTGGGGCACATCCTATGCTACTCCTGTCCTGGCAGAGTCACCAAAGCCTTCTCAGGACCTGGAGGCTTGGGCAGTCTGAGAGTGTCTGATAAGGGCCAAGGATCTGATTCTCAGAAATCTCAGGGTGAGCAGGCAGAGGAGTTGTCCCCCTTTTATACAGTCCATCAGCAGCTCTCTCGTTGTAGGCAGGATTTTCTTAGTTACCAATTAAAGATGTAGATTTTTTTGTAATATTATCTCATTTCTTATTCCAGGATCAAAGTGACTAGGCTGTGTTTTATTGCTTTAATTTAGTTTCTTGTCACTTTATTTTTCTTAGAAAATTTCTTTGGCATTTTCTTCTCAAAAAAGAAGTAGAAGTGAAACAATTAAAAGAGCCTGATAATTTGATGATTTATTAATTGTTACATTTTCCTGGATTTTGTGTGATGGATTGTTACTGTGCTCAGGTAACAGGGAGAGAAGGGAGGACTGTTGCAGTTTTACTTACTGCTCATTAACATACATGGCTTCAAAATCAGCATTGAATACATGCATTTTTTTTTTTTCTACCTAGAAATGGCAAAAGGTTTCAAACAACACAGAACCTGGAAATGTCAAGTGTGGAAGAAATGAACTGGCACACTATTTTACTTTTTCTTCTTTTTTTATGAAGTTTTATGATGTTGAATAGCCACCAAGTATGCATACCCATGAAGGGTGAAAGCAAAGGCAATGATCTGCACAAGAAACATAATGCAGGCAACACATGGTCCTTCTGCAGAAAGGCATCGTATTGACCATAAGGAGGTCAGAAATGAGAACTCTCCTTTCTGGGGAGCCTCTTGTGTAAGAGCTTGGACTGTTTTGGATCCTGAGGGCTGTAAGCAGACTGTAAGTTACCTGCTCAGGTGATGGCATGGCCTTTAGAGAAGGCACAGTGCTGCAGTTCAGCATCTCCCCTCACAGCCTCACTAACATAGGGAAGAGATCGATTTTCCCTTGAAAACAGCAAGAGATCTTAGAAATCTCAGCTACAAGGTTTCTCATTGCAATGTGCAGTTATATGTGGATACTTTGATAGCAATAGTTGGTGCTTTAAGCTTAGAATCTTTTCATTTTACTAAGAAAAATTAAACGTTGAGAGAACATCTCCACAGGGAAGGTCTGACTGCAGCTTATACAGATGTACCCTAGCTAGAACAGGAACTGACAGCACAAACGAGATGCGGACAAGATCTGTAAATCCAAGCAAATACTCGGGCAGGCTGTGCTGAACTCCATATTGGTTCAGTTGCAGTGCTGTCTGTAGCTGAGCTAGCTTGTTTAAAGCTACTTTGGGTATTTCAGCATAAGCTGCTAGAAGACTTTTCTTTCAGAGTACTTAGTTGTTCAGGAGACAAAGCATAATATTCTCCTTTCCTTCATGCCTGTCTCCAGCAAAGGCAAACAGTTGTGTGACTATAGTTATGTTTGGCAGCACCGTAGGCATATCCCCAGACCAAACTATCAGAGCACAGTTGCAGTATCTAGTCCTGCTCCCTTCATTCCAGTAAAATAAACATGATGAGACTTAATTCACACCAATTTGAGGTTTGTGGACTATGAGTAACACAACACTACCTACATTTCACAGTGATTTTTTTTCTAGTTCATTCTAAAAAAATTTGAAGCATGCTACCAGAGGCAGCCATGGCAAGACCCTACCGTGGAAATCCAGGCAGCAGCCTTGTCTGCCCATGTCAAGAATCCTGGGCAAATAGTTTAGGAAATGGGAAAGAATTAGTTTAGAAGGGAGTATTCCTCTGATTTTCTCCACTAGAGTGGTGTAAGAGCAGGGATGTAAGGACCTCTCATCTTGAATTTCACTCATTCAGGCTCTGTGGTGGTTGGCATGCTTTGAATCACCTCCTCAGGGTCAAACATGGATCCACTTTTATTCTGGAACGATAATGGGCCTGCTGCTGCACCTTGTGGCACATCTTCAGTTGGTCTAAAATGGCATTGTGAATCTACTGCAGAAAATCTTGCCTCTCTTGGAGTCAGTAGCAAAATCTTTATTAACTTCAGCGAGAGATCAGGATTTATTCCAGTGACTTCAGTGGAAGCACAGTTTTTACCAACTGCAGATCTATTGTTTGACACTTGTTCCCAGTTTGGTTTTGTTTAAAATTATAAAGAAGGTTGTAAAACAGATCCACCAACCCCTGGAGCTCATGGAGCTTTTGGATGTTGGCCCCATGTGGTAAGATAATAACATGTGCACATAGAACTTAATTTCTGTTTAGAAATAAACTTTTACATGAAGAAAGGCTGAGCAAGTTGGGATTTTTCAGTGTGGAGAAGAGAAGGCTCTGTGGAGAGCTTCTAGCAGCCTTCCAGTTCCTAAAGGAGCAAACAAGAAAGGTGGAGAGGGACTTTTTACAATGCTATGGAGTGATATGAAAATGGATAATGGCTTCAAATTTAAAGAGGGGAGATTTAGATGAGATATTAGAAGAAGTTCTTCCCTGTGAGGGTGGTGAAGCCCTGGCACAGGTTTCCCAGAGAGGCTGTGGATGTCCCATCCCTTGAAGTGTTCAAGGCTAGTTTGGATGGGGCTTGGAGCAACCTGGTCTGGTTGGAGGTGTCCCTGCCCATGGCAGGGAGGTTGGAACGAGATGGTATTTAAGGTCCCTGCCAACCCAAACCATGCCATGATTCTATGAAGCAGTTACTGATTCTTTTTGTTTATATCATTACTCTGCAGTACAGCTGTTATTCATATTAGTGCATATTTTCTAACCTCCAATTTTTTTCAAGAATAAAAATCCATCTTAATTAGTGGAACCACTGGCTGGGTTGATTTGTATTTCTATAATATACTCTGTCTCCTTATTTTTTTCTGGATGCATCATATACAAATAAGATATTTAATTTAAAATATAAGGCCAACCTCTCTCCCTTTCAAGTTTACGAGTAGAAGTTATTTCAATTTGAGCAGGATGGGATGGATGGAACATAAAAAAGCCACATCATCAGCTTAAAATACAAGTCCAATAAAAATAAAGTTGGAACTTTACCAGCTGTGTACTGATGAAAGTATATGAGACTTTAAGTAAGAGAAGCTGCTCAATGTGGACTCACAAACAAAACAAAACAAAAAACGAGCCAACACAAAAACAAACCAAAAGGAAGAACTGGGAGAAGCCCAGTTGAGACAGCAATCCCAAGCAGAGGTCATTTGAAAAGATAAGTAAAGGGATGTTTGAATGTAGTGTAGAAATTGATCTACTCTTTTATTCAGAATAATCTTTCCCTTTTTATCTTTAACCTAAAAAAATGAGAAAACCAAACCAGAACAACAAACCAAGCAAGGAGAAAATCATGTGCTTCTGTAGCTGATCAGGCGTGGGGGCCATAAAACCTGGTCACTGGCAATGAACAATATTAGCTAGCTGTTATTTTTCTTCTGCACCCTTCACTGGTGTCCATAATATAGGGGTGAAAGGTAGTAATTAGACCTTTAGTCATACAGGCGCAGGAATAGTCAAGGATACCCAGGAAAATTCCTTGGCAGAGGACCAGCTTCCTGCAGGAAGCCATTGCATGCAGGTTTCTGGATGGGTGTAATACCTGCAGATACAGCATGGGTCTTTCTGTGGTAGGTAAGGCCTTGTAATGGCGAGGACAGTGAGGGCACAGGAAGGGCTGTTGGGACTCTGCAAGGTTAAAGAGTAAAATGGTGAAACCAACACATGATCCTGATAATGTAACAGCTGAGTAAATATATACATTATCTGAAAGGAATAAGCATTATGGCATTTATCCTGGCCATATGGGAAAAAATGTAACTTGTTTTTTTTTTTTTTTTTACATAAAGGCCACTCTTGATTATATAATTATTTTAAAAAAATCTTCTATATAATATTTATAGTATTCCTGAATGCTTTCAGGGGCTGTCTCTTCATTTGCAGATATTTAATGTAAGATGTCTTTGCAGCAAGTAATTTCAGTCTTATTAGGATATAGTCCAAACATTTTTTTACTGTGAAATGGCTGCTTAGAGTAATTTATGTGATCAGATGAAGATCTCTGATTATGATTTGCTGATGTTGGTGGCACTTTTTTCCATTTGGCTCCTTGCTTTCAACGAGAAACCCAAGACTCCAACAAAACTTAGCCGAGGTTCCTGAAGTTTGCCTACTTCGGCTGCCGTGTGCTTTGAGCACCAGCTTCGGCGTGAATTCACAGACCGGAGCCGGGACCGGCAGAACCCAGCTCCAGCGCTCCGAGGACTCCCGAGCCCGGCGCGTGGGTGCTGCGGTGGGTGTTTGTTCTCGCTGCAAATCGCTTTTTAGCCAACTCCCCTCGCCGCTCCCAGAAGCCCGTCCCGGCGCGTCCTCGGGCAGCGGGAGGGTCGGGGCCGGCGGAG
>WBNH01006918.1:145177-213363 GCA_013401255.1 Urocolius indicus | reverse complement strand
GGCTGCGGGCAGCCCGGGCGCCGGCCCCCGCGTCGGGCCGGGACCGCCGCGATGGACCCTCCCGCGGGCATCGCCTGCGTCCTGCTCTGCTGCGCGCTCGCCCTGCCCGCCGGCGCCCTGCGGCGCCCCGGGGACAGAGGTAGGTCTCCGCCGAGACGCCGCGGCCGCCCTGCCGCCTTTGCGCTGCTCGCTTTGCCCCGCCGCCGCCGGCCGGTGCCTTTGCAGCCCGCCCGTCCGAAGTCGCGGCTCGTGCCCCCGCGGCTTTCCGCTCTCCTTGAACTTCTTCTGCGGCGACTTTTGCCGGGTTTCCAGTTGTTTCCTGCGAGCGGCAGGCGGGGACGGGGACACTCGCGCCGCCGGCCGGGAAGGGAGGCGGGAGCCCCGCCGGCGGCGATAGCGCTGTGCCGGTGCCCGCAGCCCCGCCGCCGCCTGCCCCACGGAGGGGGCGAGCCGCAGCGGGCAGGGTTCGGCGTCTAGAGTTCCCCGTGCGGGATGGAGCACACGGCAGCTCGTCTGCCTTCTCCTGCTCCGGCCGTCGCTGCCGTCCAAAACTCCTGGGGCTCCCGCTGAGACCGCTGCCGATCGCTGCCCGTGCCGTCCGTCCCCATCACCAGTCGACTCAGCCCCGCCGCACCGGGGTGTAGTTTGAGGGACGTGCCTTTCCTTTGCGGGCTTGCCACCTGCAAACCTAGCCACTGCCTCTGCTCCTCCGAGCAATCCTAAAGGGGATCTGATCGCTCTCATCATTGCTGGCCACCCGGGTAGCCCCAAAGTTCCCCAGGCGACTTTGGCACTGACTGGGTGGGCAGAGGTGTGGTGTCCCTGCTGGGTGGGCAAAGGGTAGCAGGACCTGCTGTTTCAGTGGAGATGCAGGGTCCTGGCTGGGTGGGGATACTCTTGCTGCCATCCTGTGTTTTGGGGAGTAAAAGGCAAGTTTGAATGAACTCTGGACACTTCATGACAGTGAATGAAGTACCCGTACCGAGTGCAGTGTCCATCTGCCTTATGTAAGTGTCTGCTGTGCAAATGAGTAATGAAATAAAAATCCCGTGGCATCAGGATATGTTTAGTTCTAGCATCTCTCTTCTCTCTTGCTTTTTTTCCTGCAAAGATCCAATTCTGAGGAATATAGAGGAGTACAGCCTTGTCATCCCCACCAGCACCGATTCAGAAGGCAGGTTCCTATCCCACTTGGTGTCTGGACCACCAAAAGCCCGCTTCAGGAGGGCTGTGGACGACTTGCAACATGAAGCAGCAAATGAGCAAATATTTTACAATGTCACTGTTTTTGGAAGAGAGCTTCACTTCAGACTGCGGCCAAACTCCAGGCTCGTGGCCCCTGGCGCAACAGTTGAATGGCAGGAGGACTCTGATGAGACTCATATTGAACCTCTCTATGGGAATTGCCTCTATGTTGGGGATATCACTGATTTGCCAAATGCTTCAGTCGCTATCAGCAATTGTGATGGGCTGGTAAGTTACTTTTGTTATTATATCAAAGATAATTACATTAATTTCCTCCAGTCTTTAAATATAAAATGTGTGGACTGTCAAGAAACTCACACCTCATATGGTAACTGTGAATGCAAATTAACTAATGTTCCCTTGTGTGGGAATAGCTGCGCTGTACCAGGCGCTGCTTTACTGACAGCGGCACTGGAAGTTGGAGCACATGCTCTGCGGCAGCGACTCTGGAACAGAGCAGCCGAAGCCAGGATTTCTGTTGATCAGTGGTAAAGTTACTTGGGGTGCCTGATGCTTGGAAAAAAAAAGAGGAAATGACATGTTGTCAGCATCCTCTTCCACTTTTCACTTCCAGTCTGCAAAGGGATGTTTTAGAATAATTAATCCCAAGTAATGGGCTGGACTGCCCTGGAAATGAATTTCGTAGGCACAGTATGGCTTTGCCTTGGAAAAATGTAATTTATTCAGTGTCTGTTTTCATGAATCTTTCACTCGGTGAGTTTCGTTGCCCAATCAAGTGATTGATGGGAAGTCACAAAAGAGTTTGAGTTTTACAAGCAAAACAGCTCCCTGTGATACATTTTGCGAGGCTGTGTGTTTTAGAACTTGCTGCAGCTTTCTGTTCTGGAGTGCATGTTCAGCAGTCAAATTATAACAGGTTGTCCCTGACTTCCTAAACTGTTATACCATCATTTGAACTGTAATTACCGCACAGCAATTTATTTAGTGAGAAAGGGTTGTATTTTGATAATGAGCATTTTTTCCTCCCTTCAGAATTTGTAATTTTGAGATTACTTAATTTTAATGTATTCCGTTCTCTGCATAAAAAGCCAATATGAGTCAGTTGTATTTCTGTTTGTTTAATCATAGGAAGTTGCTCATTTTGTTGTGCCAAGAAGATAGCATGTATGTAGATAGCATGTTGGCTGTCTTGAGGATGGAAGGGAATAAAATACTTTTCCTCTTACTGTCTCCTTTCCTGTGGTTTCTCCTAGCTGCGAGCATTCCTATTTGGAGGAGATGGTTTTAATGGTGCAGTCTTTGATGTGGCCAGCTGGCTGAGGGCAAGAGGGCCATAAGAACTGAGCAAGAAGAGCAATTCAGAAAGCAGAGTACGAGCCTGCAGGCTTTCCCCTGGTGGGAAGGCAGAAGTTGTTTGCTCTCCCCAGCCCTAGCACAGATCCTTTTGTGCAAGGCAAAATTTACTTGCTTTGGGCACTGCAGACCTGGGGTGGAGCCAAAGCTCTTCTTCCATGTGTTAGGCAGTATGTGGACAGTGTTAGCCAGAGTGTGGACTCCTTCTATTTGGGGAAGTGAGTTATGATAAAATGCTACAGGATTTAAAGCCAAAGTATGGATAAGGCTCTAAAAGTCCAAGGCCTCATCCTGCATGTATAACTGACAGAGTATTTATAAAATGCAGCTCTTTTCACATTTGCAACTAACTTCTCAAATGTGAAGGAAGGAAGCCAGGACTCAATCCAGTGACACTCACAAATGGCTAGAATCCAGAAAACTACTAAAAGAGTTGTATCTGCAGCTTGTATGCCTGCCTCTTTCCAGTGTCCTTGATTTCACTGGAAGAAGCAGGAGAGTTGGTCTAATGTGGAAGCTGCCATATTCCAACCTGGATGTAACACTGGTTCTCATATGGCACTACAACTTTTGTAACTCTGCTAATACATTTGTAAATGGCTTACTTTTCCTGCCACTGTGTATCTGTGCTGTAAATGTTGCAGGGCAGAGACCAGGTTTGGTTTTACCCAGGTCACTGAAGCCTCCCCACAGGAAGCATTACCTCAGTACCTTTAAGCATCTGGCTATTATGATTTCCCTGAGATTGTGCAGTAAATCTGTTGTGGAACAACAAATTGAAGTCGAGTCCCTTGGGTACTATGTTCCATCTCTACTTGTTCCCTCCAATTCAGTTTTTCTCTTTCTTGTGGAGGGAGAGTTTAAAACAGATATCAATAGACTTACACAACTCCAAGAATTGATACTAATGGTTCCACCGAAGCCACTAGTTCAGGGACAGCAATAATGAGCAACTAACCCACTAAGTTAACACTGCACTTACCTGTCTCTCGGTTTACCTTTTTATTTCTTGTCTGCAAGGAGTACTGAAGGGTCTCTGGAGCAATGTATTGCTAACAAGACATTCCTTGAGACCACTGGGTTATATGTTACTCTCAGGTTTATTGGAATTTGAGATGTGAATGAAGACACATATAAGGCTGTTCTCAGCTGGTTTTCTGTGTCCATTTTTCTCTTCATCTAGTTTATTTCACTGGAGAAACTCTGTAGTATCATGGATTTTCTTTCAGTTGCCTAACTATATACAAGGCATGGGCAATGCTTCTAACATATCTCAAGTATTTCCACCACCTTTTCTGAATTACTCCGGAGACAGGGATGGTGGAGCTCTCCAACAACTGAGTTGTCAACTAACAGGTGTTAGAGCTGTTTATTATAAACTTGCTTCTTTTAATTCCTAGTATTTTCTTGAAGTGCTTGCTTTTGAAGGTGGTTCAACATCTGTCCATGCTTCTGGTGAGCCTCCAGCTTTTACATCCAGACATTAGGGCTGAAATAATATTTGAAGTTTCATGGTTTGATCTTTACATTGCAAACTTTTGTTGACTGAATCTGGTTCAAATCAGCAAATGCATCTGCCACCTTGCCAACTTCTGAGGCTATTTCCTCTGAATATGCCCTTTGGTTTGCACTTTACTGCCAACTGTGTCTTATTTTCCAATTATTGTCTGAGAAGAGTCTGTCTGGTGGTGTTGGTATTGCCAAAATGAAAAGTTGTTGGAAGGCATTTACATGAAAATAGTAGATCTGCAAGCAGATTTTGGAACTGTACTATAAATGATGAAGGTTTTTAATCTGCAATAATTCTGAAAAATGAAAAGGTACAGTTAAAGCATATTCAGAATTATCTGCTGCCGTGACTGAGGAGATACACAGTTACTGTGGCTACTCTCAAGTTTTCTCTAACAGAAGTCAATGACAAAATTAGTTTTATTGACCTAAAAATCAAATCAGAGACAGATGAGGAGAACTTCTGAAGTGTACAGTCTAAGTGTGTTGTCAGAGCTGGAATGGATCTTTACAAATCATCGGAAAGTTAAAGCTAACCAATAGGTTTTGTAACAGCTGCCTGAATCATGGATGTGATTTTTGACATAGTAAAAAAAATGTTTTGTGAAAACTTTCCCACTTAAGAATAAAACACTCTGGACAACTTGGTGTCATCTTGGTTGGCATGATAGCATTTGAACTAATTTTCCACTGAGTGGATGGAACCAACTTGTCAGCTGTCTGTGGTGTGCAGACTGTTGTGGAAGGTACTGCACTTTGAGTACGTTCTTGGTTCTTGGCCAGATCCTTACTTGTGGACACAGTTGGAGGATGAGGGTGGTGGCTGTCCTCTCTAAGGGTTAGTTGTGAAATGGTTGGAGGCTGTAAAAATGCCATAAACCAATAAGGATTTAGGATTACGATAATCCTTTCAGATTATTGCCTGAAATATGGGAACTCAGTTTCTTCACCCCAGCAGATGAACCTGCCATTGTAGAAGAACTCTTTTTGCCTATGAATGTCTTCTTTTGATAAATACTTCTGCAGTGCTTGAGGCAGATGTACCAAAAATGTCTACTAGTTGACTAGAAGGTGGTATTTGGTTGTGGAACTTCAGAGACATAAACTTTCTCCCAATCTTCTCAGAACATTCGTAAGCTGTGGTGTAGAATATGTGCTTAAACACAAGCAGATATAGGAGAAACACAATGTCAGCACCACATCTGGTGTAGATGTAGAGCATGTGCTTAAATTAGACTGCAGTGCAGGGTCAAAGAAGACTGAAGATCACAGCTTCATGTTGAATAATCAGTATGATCTAGTACCCACTGAAGCAAATAGAGGAACATTGGTTTCAGTAATACAACATGATTCTTAGCTCTGCTTCATTAGTATAATCCTCTTCCATTTTTAAAAGTTGAGATATCAACTGTCCAAAAATATGACTATATTATCATTAAAATGGTGAGTTATTAGAAGGAGACACTATAGCACAAGATAGTAAACTATGCAGGACGTCTACTGTTGTATGTTTTCTTATGGAACTGAAAGCATTACATGTCTTGGGGTATCAAGCCATAGTCACCATACCAGTATAATGGACATTAGGTATTTCTTCTTACAAATGAAATAGGCAGGGTTTGCTCTACAACATTGCTGTCTTTACTCTGTGCTGTAATAACCCTCGCAAACTATTGGAGAGAAGCCTGTGGCTGGCTGCTTGCCCAGATGCTATTTCTTCTAGAAATGCTTGGGACGCCAGCAGTGCTGTTTAGATTCATGCCCAATACTAATAGTAACTGTAGTACTGGGCTGACCTGGGTGGGTTTGTGGTGATCCATTTGTTTTATGAGCCAATCGTCAATCTTCAGGAACTGACTCGTGCTTTGGCTGCTGTCAATGCAAGTTCATGTCTGTTGGTTGTGCTCTTTACTGTTTTAAAATCAGATAATGTAATATTTTTGGTTTTTTTCAATCTTTATTTTACAAGGACGTATTCATATAAATTTTGTAAATAGTAAATGTAGGAGCTCAGGTTCCAGATCCAGTCAGTGGTGTTTCCTAAGAGCAATTCCAACTACCCTTATTAAATGTCCACCTTTCTCCTTCCTGGAGGCATATTGCCCCACTCCCTCCTACCATGTTCTCTATGTTCCTGAAGATATCTAAACACCTTGTGAAACTTGTCTTTGTTTAGTATAATCCTGCTTCACTTTGAGCATGAACTTAAGTTTCTTGAAGTCAGTGAGTTTTAAAGTTATATTCTTAAAAAACTTCCTGACAGAGGTGCTTTCTTGGAACTGGCCATGGAGCTGAAGTGGTCAGCTGAAGCTGCAGAATTCTCACTCACTTTAGATCAATCATTTAGGATTCAGCCTGGATAACAGGGTGAAGGATCTGCTCAGAATGAATACACTAGGAGAAGACAAGCGTGCTTATGTAACTGAGTTATTTTTCCTTTTAGACATCCATCTCCTGCTTTCATATGGATTTACTGTTTAGTTTTGTTTCTGGTTTTTGGATTACACTAGTTTGTGATGTAGCAAAAAAGCAAAACTCAAGGTAGCAGCACAACACTGTCTTCAAAGACTGCTCAGGTCAAGTGCCTGACAGTTAAAATAGATACCTGTTACAAATAATTGCATAATTCTTTTTTTTATATGCTAAGTTCTCAGCATTTACATTAGGATTGGGTTGCATCCATTTTTAATGGATTAAAATTTGGCATATATAATCTCTTCATTTGGGAGTATTTTCTCTTTACATTAAAGGAAAATCAAACCAAAGTAGCCATCTGTTTTTTGTATGATGGCACAAACCACTGTGGGCTTTTTGGACAAGTAGAACACTAATACAGTGGCAGAAGAAATGCAACTAATTCCTGTGACACAATATAGAACAAGATTTAAAGCCATTTTCTTGAAGAAAGCAGCAGCCCTTCCTCTGCAGACAATTAGAGTGGGATCTCCGTTAACCCACATGGTCTTCTGAATTTGGCTGGGGTCTCTACATGATTAAGCCAAGCACGGATGTAAATTTTAGTGCAGTCAGAGCCTGACTGCACATCCACACCTACACATACAATATAAAAGACTTGCATTGCCTGACAGAAAGCAATGGAGCTATTTTGATGCCTAACACTCAAGCATATCTGTATATTTTCGTAGAACGGAGACTTTGTTTCACAGCCCATTCTTTGAGTTTCTTCTGTTCATGTCCCTGGCCAACACTAGCTTAGTTGGGCAGCCCCTTCTGCTGTGTAAATTGCAGAGACTTTCCCTTTTAAAAGTTATAGTCTGAAACACCGAGTGTGTAAACACTGTGATTCAGCTGCTAACTGGAGTAAATTATCCTCATTTTGCTGTCCTTAAAAGAGACTCTGACATCAGTAAGTACAATTTTTTTTCTTTACATCTCCTATGCATGGATCATCTCACCTACATTTTATCTGAGAGCAGAGTGAGTAATTTCCTACATCATACAGGTGGGCACCATCTGGACAGAATATTCTTAGGCAATCAAAACCAGTATCTTTGTGGTATTTTCTAGGCCTTTGGATAAAAGATAGGCATTTCCTTATGTCCTCTTCGACCTTGTGTTGCATTGTCCTCATTGTAGTAGTATCTCAGCTGTACTACTCTCTTCAACCACACAAGAACTGTTTTTTGAACCAGAATATTAAACCGTATGCACCCAAGAAAGTGTGCTTAATGTCCCCTTCTACTTTTCATCTGGAAAGGTCCAAATATAGTAGCTAATTTTGTTAAGGTTGTAATTACTTTCTGGGGTAAGCAGAGCATCTATTTTGAGAAATCTGTCCCTCCTCAGCTAACAAAGGTGTGTCCCTTGAAAAACGTTATTAACTACCAGCTGAGGGCTTCCTCATGTTGCAACAAGGTGTTCCAATATCCTCTGTGAATTTAACAGTACAGAATCCTGCAAATGGCAAGACATTCCCATGTTTTGAGTTAATTACATGTTGACCTTTTGCTACAGAAGGTTGGAAAAATTTTGGTTTTGGAGCAACTAGAATTCCAACTGTTGCATGGAGCAGGACCTTTTCTCCACAGATCACACTAGTATTTGATTTGACCTACTTCTGAGTATTTTTTATTAATGGTGACTGTTACTTTGTAAGCAGGTGTGGTGGTTTTGGCCTGAGCCAGTTTTTTTCAGTAGCAGGGGGGCTAAACGAGTGTCTTCTTTAAACAAAAAGAGTTGCCAGAAGCTTCCCCTGTAGCTGACAGGGTTAGGGCCAGTAAGTTTTAAGTTGGCCCCTGCACCTGACCCAGGCCTGGCCAATTAGTTGTAGAGGTAACGCCTCTGTGAATAACATATTTGAGTAGAAAAAGTTGTTTCGCAGTTGCAGAACTGCAGCAGCAACAGGGAGAGAGAATGTGAAAACATCTCCGCAGACACCAAGGTCAATGGAGAAGGAGGGGGAGGAGGGTGCCCAGGCACTGAGAAGAAGGCTCCCCTGCGATATGTGGTGAGGACCATGGTGAAGCAGGTTGTCCCCCTGCAGTCCATGGAGGACCACCGGGAAGCAGAGATCCACTCGCAGCCCGTGGGGGAGGTGCTCACGCCGGAGCGGGTGGATGCCTGAGGGAGGCCGTGACTCCGTAAGAAGTTCATCCTGGAGCAAGTTCCTGGCAAGACCTGGGAGTCCGTGGGGGAGGTGCCCACGCCGGAGCAGGTTTGCTGTCAGGACTTGTGATCCCGTGAGGGGACCCAGGCTGGAGCAGCCTGTCCCTGAAGGACTGTCTCTCCCGGTGGATGACCCACGCTGGGCAGTGTGTGAGGAGCTGCCCCGTGGGAGGGCCCATGCCGGAGCAGTTCGTGAGGAGCTGCGGCCCATGGGAAGGACCCACGCTGGAGAAGTTCATGAGGGACTGTCTCCCGTGGGGAGGGACCCCACAGTGTAGCAGTGGGAAGTGTGAGGAGGCCTCCCCCTGAGAAGCAGCAGCGGCAAAGTCCATCTGTAATGAACTGACTGCAACCCCCATTCCTCATCCCCTGCGCCGCTGGGGGGGAAGGAAAGGGAGTCCCGGGAAGTGGAGGGGTGGGGGGAGGTGTTTTAAGACGGTTTTATTTCTCGTCTCCCTGCTTTTATTGTTTCTTTAATAAATCAAACCTTTTTCTCCCTAAGTTGAGTCTGTTTTGCCCGTGATGCTGATTACCAACTGATCTTTCCGTCCTTATCTAACTCACAAGCAGTTTGTTATATTCCTCTCTCTCTCCTGTCCAGCTTAGGAAGGGGAGTATTATTATGACTGGGTGGATACTGGCCTAAACCACCACAGCAGGTCATGCCATTACTTAATTGCACGCTAGGACATTTCTCATACTGGGTCTGATTAAAACAGAGATTCAGGGATCAGGTCTTCAGTCTATTGTAGGGGTTTACACAACCTTTAGTATTTGGTTCCTCTGAATAGCTCTGACATGCACACCCTCTTTTGCAGATCACCTTCTCCCTTATTGCTTTCCTTCTTCCAAAGTTTCAGTAAGGTCTTTAAAACATCACATCTGGTTTCTTTCACCCCTTTATCTGTGTGTGTTTTAAATTCATCTTTGTTTGCAGAGTCTTGACACAGCGGGTTCCCAGTTTTAATAGTCTGCAGAGTGAAAGGCCCACATTTCACACGCTATTTTCAGCACCATTCTATTAAACTGTAACATTGAAAAGAAGAGTGTCCTCTTCAAGCGCTGAAAAGCACGTTGCTTCTTCCTATCTAAATTACAGTCTCTGCTATAGATCTTCTGCGTTATTCCCAGATCTCAAAGTGTCCAGTACTTTCCTCAGATCTGGAGTTCCTGAAGTCATAAGTGTGAATCTCAGCGTTTTCTTTATCTTTTTATTTCGCTTTTGCTTCTAAGTAACTATTTTCTGTTTAAAGTAAGTGGTTTTAAGTAAGAGTTTTCCTCATGGAAAAGATAGACAGAAGCAGTATTTCTTGATGTCTCAAAAATCACCAGGCCAGTGAAAATCATCACAAGTATATTGTTTTGTAGGTGTCATTCATTAACATCTCAGTGTTGCTTAGAGAGGTAATCCTGTTCCCCTGGCTACTCCACATCCTCTGCTTCCATTCCTCCCCTGCTCCAGCACCCTGCTCATCTTGCTCCACCATAGGTGAGCAACCTAGTAGGTGAATTGCTGCCTGCCAGTTTAGGTGCTTGAACTGGTTCTCTGGGGGTGAGATGGACATTTTTATATGAAAAGAGATGAAAGTGGGAATGTCCTCAAATGAGCTCGAAAATTGAGACTGCTTCTTTGGTTACAGATAGACTCAAGGTGTTTTGTGAAACCACATCCTTATTCTCCTGATTTTGAAACAGGTCTATTTAAGGGAAATTGACTTGTGCCTTTGGGCATGAGAAGTTGGAACTGCACCTTTGGAAAAACTTACTGTTTTACTCAGTGAATGATGGTTTTCCACTTTGTAGCTCTGCTTGATAAAATTCCACCTCTGCTGGAGAGAGGTGTTACGGGATCAGAGTGGAGTTTGCTGCCTTGGGGAGAAGAGACATTCTGACGGTGGTAAGGAGAGTGAGAGAAGCAGGGAGAGGGAAACACAAGTTGCTGAATGGTAAAAGCAGAGCAAGAGATGAGGATCTCTCCAGTCTTGTGTGTACTTCTGAGAGGATTTGAGCACTGATGTGTGGCTGGCACCCCTTGAGTGAAGGGAGTTCATTTGCTGAGCATGATAACATCAGTATCATTTTTACCTCTGTGATCTCACAGGGAGAACCTACTCTGATTATCTAGAGGGAATCTACTTGCTCTTTCTTTGTTGTTTTTTTTTTTTTTCTTTATGTCTCTTATTGGACTGTACCTACTGATCTATTTAAAGTTTTCCAAAACTTTGCCTTGCTAAAATTGAAGAACCATTTGCACAACTTCTTGTTACTCTGTGGTCTTGGTATCCCAAGTTGGATTGGATGACCTCTAGAGGTCCCTTCCAGCCCCTTCCATTCTGTGATTCTGTGATTTTGTGATTCTGTGATTCAGTAAATGTGTTACAGTTTATCAGTGTTCCCCTCAGGTTTATATTCTTTCTTATTCCCTTTATGTTGGTCTGTGTCAAATTTAATGTTTTGCCTCTTTATTGTTGCTGCTGTGACTTTTATCTTCAAAACAGATAAATACAGTTAATTCTTCACTTTTTCAGCTCTCTGTGGAGAATTCAGAGGTTGAAATTGCCTGAGATCCATGGTACTTTCTGATTCTTACACACCTGTAAAGTACAATATTATCCCTTTTCTTTTGATGTGGTGAGCTATAAATAAAGTACTCCCTTCCTACTGTCATTCCCTTCAACTTTGCCTGTAGTTACCACCTCTGTGTTTGAATTTCATTATATGGTTAAACCACTTTTTCATAGTTTAACCTCTAGCCTGGTGGACCTCAGGGGACAGGTTACAATCTATTTTCTACTGAAATTAAGCATGAAACCTACTAATCCTGTAATGAGAAAGAGTTGGTGAACATCATTGGTATCTTTGTGGGTAAAAAGAGCTCCTTCTACCTGTAAATAGATAAAGCTAATTTAATACATTTAAGTTATTGCTCTTCACTAGGTGTATTGACTACAGGTAGTACTGTTATGAAGGTGATCTATTCCTACAAGATTTTTGAAGCAAGAAAACTAAGGAAGTCCATGCCATATGGACAAGATTTAAAATGATCTTTAAAAGCTATAAAAGCAAAATGTTTCTCTGAGGTTTCAGGACAGCACAGAGCCACACCTTGATGTCTGTCCTGAGTCTTTAAACCATTATTAAAATGTTTTCTGATTTACTGTAAGAATAATGTTGTTGACATGTTCGGAGAAAAACATGCATGCCTAACTAAGTAGACTGGCCAGCAGCTCTTCCTGACCACTCTCTTCTTTTACCGCATCATAGAATCATAGAATGTTAGGGTTGGAAGGGACCTTTAGAGATCATCTGGTCCAACCCCCCTGCAGAAGCAGGTTCACCTAGATCAGGTCACACAGGAATGTGTCCACACAGGTCTTGAAGACCTCCAAGGAAGGAGACTCCACACCCTCCCTGGGCAGCCTGTGCCAGGGCTCCCTCACCCTCACCATAGTTTTTTCTTACATTTAAATGGAACTTTTTGTGTTCCAGCTTCATCCCATTACCCCTTGTCATGTTACTAGATCCAGTTGAAAAAGGGATGTCCCAACCTCCTGACACCCACCATTTAGATATTTGTAAATGTTAATGAGTTCACTTGCAGTACTTACAAGTGGCAGTCCATGAAATGGAGTGGCTGAATTTTGTATCCAGTAGAGCATGTTTCTACAGGAGTTTCAGATGTAGATCTCTGAGCCTGCTGTTTTGCCAACTTCTCTCTAGTGCTGGGTAGTCCCTCATCTGAGCCTGGCCTGTCTCTCTGTGCCCTGTGGGCTTCCAGGCTGCATCAGCAGTTTCCAGCAACTCCGGTAGAGCTCTGAGCACGTATTAGCCCCATAGGCAAACCCATCCAAAGGCACCTTCACACTGTGCATCCAGAATGACAAAGACTTCAGGTTCAGTGCTACTCTTGCACCATTTGGCCTGTAGGATGAGTTTCTTTGACAAGTTGTGCTTCTGAATGTGTGCTTTTTGGCATGGTATAATGAATATTGTACAGTATGGGATGCAGAAAGTCAAAATAATATGGCAAATCCAACAGGAAAGAAAAAGTTTATTTTCTTGGGAGTATAAGTATTTCAAGAACTAAACATAGTAATAAAACACTTAAATTTTAACACAAATACGGTAAAGTGATAGACTTTAGATGTGAAGAGGTGTTAGTCCAAAGACTACTTTTGCTGGTATTTCCCCCAATGTGCAAAACAGAACTGACATCCAGTACCTGCCCCAATGCTTGCCCCAAGCAGATGCATCTTATGTGTTCTCCCAGAGTCAAGCATATGGCTTCCAAGGCTGGCACAAGGGCTGGTGTCTGTGGTCTTTTCATCAGTTGAGGGGCAGCCCTATTTACAGGACAGAGCCCACAGTTTGGAAGTGGAAAAGAGCCTGCAGAAAATGCAGAGATTAACCAAGGATAGGTGGCAGCACAGGCTGTGGTTACTGTTTTAATAGTGGTTTTATTTGTTTTAAATCATGTCTTTGGGTAAATCATGTTCATCCAACTCATTTGCAGAAGGATATAGTTCTTGATTCTTCGGACCGCTAAAATTGCAAGGCTTTTTTCTTTCTCCAAGCAGAAGAGCTGTGGAAGGAATGTGAGAGATGTTGTTTGGAAAGCATTCTGCAAACCAGAATGTATTTAAAAAACAGTCTTGGAGAAATAAATCACTACCTGATGATGAAGACAGCTTAGCTGGGCCAAGAGTCTTTCATGTGCCAAGGCTCTCTCACGTGACAGGAGTTATATTGGAAGCTGGCAGACTTTGAAGCTTGCAAAGCTGAAAATGTCTAAAAATTTTGATATACTTAAAGTAAGCAATAGCTAGATAAAAATATGACTTTGAAATCTTTCAAACCATCTCTTCATAAAACAATGTGAGCCCACTTATTTTGCCTATGGGAAAAAAACTTTCCAAACCCAGAAGCCCAAATTTTACACTAGTTCAATACCAATAAAGAGCTTAGGGATTAAGAAGTTTTAGGAATGAATTTTAATTGATTTCAGATTAATAACAAAGCTTGAAATCAGAGTTTCCTAATAGTTTTAGTTTTCATTGTGAAAATAGCAGATCCACCATTCATCAGTAAACCGAAGTATTTAATCCTCAAATACATGCTAGAGGTGTCTGTCAATATTAAATTTGTGTGCAAAGTTATGGCACATTAAGGCTGACATAAGCAGTAACTGTAAAAATGCGATTAATCAAAGGATGATTTACTACTCTGAAAGAGGAGTATGAAGCTCACTCTGGGTAAGTAATAGACAAGCAAAGACAGACAAGACAATTTACAAGATGTTTTGAATTGATTTAAATTCCTCAGTAGGAAAGGGTAATGAATTTACAACGAAAATAAAGTTGTTAAAGTTGCAGTCATATTAAGACCAACAGTAATCATATGCATCTTATGAAATAGACTAAAAATACTGAACCTGTGAAAATATAATATAATCTTGCATTAGTCTAAACAAAGAATCACACAGAAAAGAAGGATCTATGACAATTTTATGTCATGGTCCAGCATCATTTTGCATAAAGGCCTGGGAAGTCCCATGGCAAGTAGCTGATCCTTGAGTTTGTTCTCAAACTGTTGAACAGAATGTGTTCCATTTCACTGGCTTAATTTGGGACAAAAAGCAGGTCACGGAGTATTCTACATAATAACTTTGTCTTTCACCTTGTTCTCTGTCCCCTGGCACCATGGTGGTGGTGAGGGAGGTGAGTACAAGAGGCTCAAGTGGAGCTTTTGCCATTGCTGTTTATATTCCATATGCTGGATGTTGCAGGACAGAATTGCATGCTTCTGAAACTGAAATAGCTCTGCTAAACCTTCTTCCCCTTCTGCCTCATATCACATCCCCACCACAGAAGAGGTGATGCATTAAGCAAGGGGGAGGGATCAGGAGAAAATCTCCTCTTGTCCATGCCAAGAGGATGAGGCAATTCCAGCTGCCTAGAATTTGCAGGCTGATTCTGACTGCTCTTCTTTCTCCTTTTTACTTGAAGATGGGACCGGAAAGGAGGAGGATTTTGCTTACTGAGGTTGCCCCTCTTTGCTCCTGCAGTGCTGGAGGTGTTATGGTGGAAAGAGCCATTAGCATCACTTGCAAAAAAACCCCCAAACGCCTTATTCAACTGCCCCCAGTATAAAAAACCCAAGTGGTTAGAAAGAGCAATATGAGAAAAACTCTAACTGCACATCTGTTCAACAGACTTTTGTTATACTCAGCAATAGCTAATTGAAACTCCTGGATCATAAGTATGCTTTTAGCCAAACCAGAGTTTACTTTCTCTGATGCAATCTCCTTTCAACTCTCCATTGCCCTCTGAGATGCTGGTGGTCAAGATTCCAACAATCTGTCAGTAGATGGGAAAATTAGAAGTTGGATCTATTCAATTATAATGAGCCAAACCTCTGCTAATCTGCATCATTGTGTCTCCCTGGATTTCTGGGAGCTCTGTCACTTTGCATTAGCTGAGGACCTGGCCTTATGTAATTAGATGTTTTCACACTCTTCTGGTGATAGTCCCTCCTCTGACGGTCTTGATCGCAGGCTACCATGGTTTGTAAAAGGAAATATACTTGTTCGTGGGAGGCAGGAGGACACATAAGATCTGTGAATGTGTATGTGCTATTAACATGGGATTTAATTAAGTAATGTGTTTATATACTTGGAAACAGTGAAATGCACTGGAAGAGAACAGGGGTCCTGGTGTCTTTGAAGGTGCTCAGATTCCAAATGGGCAGATAGGCTAAAGACATAGCTGCAAGTGCTTCTTATTCTTGTGCAAAAGTTTGGACTCACTGAAGGCCTCATCTCTTTCTGTCTGTAAATTACTATTCTGATGTAGTTTTTGTGATGTTTTCTTGTTATTACGCAGGCCTGTAGAAGTGACAACACTGCTGGCAAAACTGTTGCATACATACAATATTAGTAATGTGAAATTCATCTGTGATGGGTATATTCAGGTCTGAAGGATTTTAGCTACTTCTGTCAATTTTGTGTTCCTTTGGGATGACTGAAAGAGATGTTTGCTTTCACTTGTGGATTTAAGAAATGTTTGTGCCTAGGTAACATTTTTATAGGCACTTCCAGAATGAAGTCCATGCCGTCTTTAACCCAAGAACATAATTTTGGAATGCTGAATCACTGCTTGCAAGTCCTGCAGTATGTTCTAGCTATTCCACTCAGGGAAACTGTTATATTTTTTTCTCTTTTCATTTTTTATTCATTTATATTAAAACTACTTTTTCAGTGACATCAGAGACCTATTGGGTCAAATTCAATCCTCTGTTTCTTATGCACCACCGAGTCCACTGCTTCGACTTTGTACAAAGTCAACCTTTGCAACAGGTCTACCAAATCCTTAAGTTTAAATTTTATTTTGTTGCTAGAACATCATATTCTCGACTAAAAAAAGCAGAGTCACAAGCAGAACCTCATATTTGGAGGCTGCTTTGTGACCTATATGCTATTGGTGAGAAATCATGAGATGCCTTAAAGTATCCCTTGAAAGAACGATGAAGACAGACTGTCAACTGTCTCCTCTGAGGAGATTTTGATCTTTTGTAGGCTGCTTTATGGAGAAATTGTTAGTAGTTAAAGAGGACAACTGAACATGGATTAGAAAGTGCTAGAACATTTTATCAAACTGGAAACTCAGAGGAGTTTTGAAGTTGCACTGAGATGCTTCAGTGGAGTTGCACTTTTATCTACTTCTAATTAGTTGAAGGTGACCTTAGAGCTTTGTTATGATGCTGTGTTGTCATCAGGGAGCAGAACACAGTGACAGAAATGCACATTAAACATTTTGTCATAAAGCTGCCCATTTGACTCTATGCTACCTTGCCAGCTTTTTGTTCAGCCTTTTAAAAAAGCAATAAAACCAATTCTATTAAACTTCAGGATCATTTGGTGAACCACCTGGCGAATATTGCCAAGAGGCATGCTGTCATACTGATCAGAACAATATCCATTGCTACTAGCATTGGCTGTAGAAGTGCAGGTTGCCCGAAGTTTCATACAGAATCTTATTGCTATTTAGTAGCTGGTCTCTGTAAGATTTGTTAGCATTCATGGAAGTTGGCCCTGTCTGTTTCCTAGCCTTGTAAAGTGGTGGCAGTGGAGACAAAGTGGAGAGACAAAAGAGAACAGGTATCTACCTTGGCTCCAAACCCTTCAGGTATTGACTATAGCTGAAATATCACTAAGAACCTATCTTAGTCCCTAATAAAAAGATGGAGTGTTTTTCTTCCTGGACTACTTTATCTGCTGCATTTGGTCACAGCTTCAGAGGAAAGCTACAGAGAACAATAAGATTGATTCTGGGACTAGGCTTACTCTGTGAAGGTAATAAAAATATACTGTCACGGGTAATCAGCTGTACTGTCTACAATTTTTGGTGCTTCTTGAAACATTAAAGCACTAGGCAATGCTAGAGGGCAGGATGTTGCGCTGGCTAGATTAGCCCTAATACTTGTATTAGCTAGACTGTGCAGAGTCAGCTTTCTCTTTGTGATGGTGTCTTCCCCAAAGCTGATTCTAGGTGATGGTTGATCCTGTGGGTTCTCACTCCTTGCCTTCACAGAGCCAGGGACCTTCTCAGCACCGCTTCTTTGCAGAAGAATCTTGGAAATTACTGCCAAGAGGTGGTTAATGTGCTTCACCACAGTTAAGGGGTTTGAATTCCAAAGCTACACAGTTTGTTTGAAAGTCTACCTCCTCACAGGCTGCTGCTGTGCTGCTGGGTAATATCTCTCTCCTTTGCACGAGCTGGAAAGACTTCCTTCACTGGAGAAAAATGTACTGTGGTTTCTGTGGAGGAGCATAGTTTTTGGAGCAACAAGATCATAGAATCACAGAATGGTAAGGGTTAGAAGGGACCTCTAAAGATCATCTAGTCCACCCGTCCTGCTCAAGCAGGTCTGCTGAGATCAGGTCACACAGGAACATGAAGATGACTGTCTCTGTATGTGTTTTGGGGGAGAGAATGGGATGGTTACGATAAAAAGCCAAAGGTAAGTAGGCAGGTAGAGACAGTGTTAGCAGGGCATGAAAATATCTTGTGAGTAGCCCATGCAGCAGGAATGAAAAGAAAATACTGTATTTCTTGGCTATTCACAACATTCAGTGAATATTCTCCATTAATAAGTATCCTCAGAAGGGAGAATGAAGCAAGAAGTGATGTCCCCATTTATTCTTAGTGCTAGTCTGCAGGGGAGGTCTGGATTACTTACTCCAGTTGAGAGCAACCTGAACTTCTTCCACTCACAAACAAGTACACGTGACAGTACGAGGTGAGTCAGGGCTGCCCAGAGGCACTGGGCAGATGGGAGCAGATTGCTGGAGACACGTGTGCACATCACCAGTGTGTCCTGTGCACTGCAGGACAATCCCCTCCAGAGCTGCTGTGATTGATTCCATGGGAAGGGTTCACAATTCCAGCCCAGAAGGGACTAAAGCACCTTTTGTCCTCGTCTTGAATTTTCTTCCTTCTCTCTTAACATTCTGGCAAAGCTGTTTTCAGGGAAAGTTGTCTCCCAGCCTGCTGTGCTGCCAGACTGGACTAATGTGAACTAAAACCCCAAACCAACAGCACAGGTTTGGTTCTTTTGTTTGGGCTTTTAGGAATTTTAAGACGTCTTCTGTGGCTCTGCTGCTGAGTCAGCGCTGGTGCGATGTCATTTCAGAATGTGATTTCTGTGGTCAAATTTTGCAGAAAGCTTTGCTGATTAACATGCTGGTCAATTAAATGATGCTGCTGTTCAAGAAATGAGGCAGTGGCTTTGTGTGACTTGGTTGCTATTGCAAAAATGGGTCAAAAGTATCCAAAAGTTTAATACCCCTGTTTACACAGTATTGTTTTGCTTGCTTTGTGGTTCATTACTATGTACAGCAAGTAGAGTATAATCTAAGAGCAGAAAGCCTTCCATCTCTGTATAATAAAATTAACTGGTGCTCTCTCCTGCTGATGTGATTGAAATAGTTATGGAAACATATAATACTGCCTGCTCCACTGACATAGCCTTCTTTATCCAGGCATTGGCTGTCTTAATGACACTTGGTCAGGTTTGGATCTTGTTTGGTTGAATAACCTTCCTGGGTTAAACACATCGGTGAAGTTTCCTGCAGAGATGCCCAACAGGTAGTTGTGTTGGCACAACTAAAGTGGTGCCAGAGAAATAACAAGTGTCTACAGGAAGGACTTTTTAAATACAGTTAAGTTGCCAAATCTGTCTTTCTGAAGGGTGGATACTCATGTACTTGCACAATGTAGGTGCCATAAGAATAGCTTCAGGAAGATGCAACCTTTTGCTGTCCTAACTGTGGAAAGATTTTTCATGGCAAAGGAGTGCATACATTTAGATTCCTTCTGACACTTCAATCAGATGGGTGCAAAAAAGGCCTGTCCAACTGGCTTTATGACATATTCAGTAATGAGATTTACTTTAAAGCAAGTAAAAACCTTAGGAAGGTTTTAAGATTGCACTTTAAAGTGTAAGCTGGGTGTATCTGTTCTTTTCCTAAGGATGTTTTATTTGATTCTGGTACTAATTCAGGAGTTGGTCCAAAGCCCATTAACATAAATGAAAAGAGTTTTATTGACTTTGATGGGATTTGGATCATGCTGTGCTAATTAAATAGTGAAGTATCCATTAGCAATGAAGGAAACAGAAGAGAGTAGAGCCAAATACTGTTGTGATGAACCCTGTGAAGTTGAGTGAACTGCAGCCAAAGTCTCAATAGATGAGCTTTCCCATATTTCTCTGCCTCAGTCCTTTTGAAATAGATACAACTTTAGACTTTTAAGAGAACTGAATTTATAGGGATCCTGACATTTGTCCTGCCCATTTTCAAGTTTCCATAGACACATTTTTTTTTTCAATGAAGGTAATAAGAAAAAATAGCAAGTGTGGTGTGACAGAAGAAGAAGAAGATAGGCTTTAAACAAACAAGTCAGGTGCTAATAATTTACACTCATTTTGCTTGACTATTCTTGTAAAGTTTTTAATGAACACAAGAGTTTCTAGATTCCGGAGAAAAGACAAACAGGTTTTTGGTGCTACTGATGCTGTTAAGTAGAAGGTAAGCAGAACATTTAATATACTGCACATCTGGAAAGGCTATACTTGAAATATAATAATATTTTTTAAAAAAGGCTATTGTGGAACTAGCCACGGAATCAGTCAAGTATAGACATTAAAAATACAGACATAAACGGGTTATATACTCTGCTGAATGGATGCAAAAATGATCTGGCACTTAAAACTCAGAAATGCTATTCCTTATTCCTTTTGCTGTGACTCATTTTGTCTGGGTGGCAGCAATAGCCCGTGAATTTCAGTAACCTGCAGCACCGTTGAGACATCAAGGTCAGCACTTGCAAAAGACATATACAGGAGTTTCCTTATGACAGTGGGATGGATGGTGAAACCCCGCAACTTAAACAAGTCGGATGTACTGGAATTGAACTGTAACCATGTAAGCTGGAGTTCTGAGGAGACCAGGTGCCCATCTGAGTTTGGATATCAGTTCTCCTTAAACATCTTTGAAAATACAACCCTAAATGAGAAATTTTCTAAAAACATATTTCTAGCATTGTTTGCCTGCTGATGTATTAATGATGAAGGGTAGCACTCTTGTGCTGGTTTACAAGGTTATTTCCCTTTCAGATGTTTATCTTCAGGCTTGCTAGCATCTACTGAACATCCTACCTCTGAAATTTAGCAAAAAAGACGTTTTCTCCACTTTTGCTGTTCAGCTATTCATGAAGAAATAGTGTCTGCAATTTGGTTTAGGCTTTTGTTACGTTTATGAAGAAAAGATGTTGATGATGACACTGGGATATCATGGTGTTGTCTCCTGCATTTGTAAGTGTACCTTGGCTTCTTATTTGCAAAAGTCATGAAGGTTGTGTTAGCTGTAGATTGGAGATATTCAAGTTGAATTGTAGGCTTGTAGATTTGTCACTTCTGCAATAGTCTCCAAAATCCCAAACAAATAATTCCCCAGTAAAATGAAATTTCCTAGAATATTTTAAATAGGAAAGGAGGACAGAATCAGTCTCAGGCTTAACAACTCAGATTTTCTTCTGTGCTTCTGAAAATAAAGTGTCTGAAGGAAAACCCCACCTCCCTTTTTGTTTAAAATCTTCCCTTTAAATTCCAGTGGTTGCTTAACAGAAAGTTTCCAGAAAAATACCCTATCCTGGCTATATGTTCTATGTGAGAAAGATTAATTAGAAAGAATATCTTTCTACTGAGGAAATGGGTGTGTGAGAATTGTGTCTTAAAGTCAAGCTTTTTTTCATGGTGCCTGCAGAGTGAAACTGTTGTTTGGGGAATTTAAAATTGTCCTTGTGCTTGTTGAGAGGATGGGGGAAAGAAGCAGAAGAGATTGCCATTGAAGGTTGCTGCTGCACAGCAACACCCCAGAAAGGCAGGTGTCATGTTGCAACAGTGACAGGTTATAAAAGGAGACTTAAAAGCATCTAAGAGCTGCCTAACTGTTCAAGGATGTGATTCTGCATGCTTCTGAACAATTCTATTATTTTATTCCTTCATTGGCCAATGTGAGTACACAGATAAGTAAGGTTACAGAGAGTTACAGGGTTAACTCTGCAAAGAATGTGACCATCCATTGAAGTGATTCCATTAATTATAAAAGGAAAATTAGATGAAAACTCCAGCACATGGGAATATAGGATGGATTTACTATATATGGACCGCAAATTAAAGTCTTGCCATATAAAGTTACTTTTTGTTCTGAGGCAAGGGAAGGAATTGAAAATATAATGTAAATGCTTCCATCACATTTAGCTGCATTGTTTCTGAATTAGAATATTTCTGTCTAAGAACAAACAACAAACTAGTTTTTCTCCACCCAAACCCTAATTTGACAACTGTTGCTCCAAGTTTTTTTCTTTTTTTAATGTAAAATGTTGCCTTATGTTCCAGGCAATACGGTGTGTGTTTCCATAGCAACCTCTTCTCATGTCTTGAACTTGTCAGCATCAACATGTGACATTTTAAACTATAATGCATTTACACATACTGCCACGTCTTTGGACCTGAGTGAGACTTGCCAAAACTGGGGTTCTTGTAGATAGCTGAAGTTAAGGAAAGGTGATGGAGTCAGATATCTTTCATGCCTGCTGCTTGTTTACAAAGAATAGAAGACATCCTATTTCACTGAACTCAAAAGAAATCAAGCAGTGGGACACAGATGCCTGCTCCCAACTCAAAGGCTGGTTCACCTCACACTAACTCAAAGTCTAATTTTTTTCCTAGAGCCGTTTGTCTGTGGATTCTCTACACTTTGTGTTTTTGGGCTGTCTCCTTGACTTTCCACATGGACACCTGCTTCTCAAGCAGTATCATGTTCAGCAGATTTGTTCTTGATGCGCACACAGAGGCTTTGAGCAGTGATGCACACCATACCTCTCTGTGTTGTTCACAACAAGGTGAACCCCTTTTCAGGTTAATACAGTATAATCCAACTGACAATGTACTCGCAAAACTTTTTTGAAATAAAAGACCGTGGAAGGGGAACAAAAAAGACTTAGTTGACTAGGAGGGTGTACCAGGGATGGTATTCCAGCGAGCAGTAAAGAGAAATTAGTTTAACCAGCCAGACATAGTAGTAAAACTTTCTTGTGTAGGTAGGAGGGAGCACTGATACAATTCTACAAGATATGCTGTTTACTGTCTTGCTTTTTCTGTGTGTAACATGGTTTGGCTGCTGAATTGAGCTTCTAAAATACATATTTGCAGATATGGGCAAGCTGCCAAAAATGTGACTAATAAAATAATGCCTATTGATCTCTTTTTAAAGCCTATTTTAACATTACTCTTTGGAAGGCAGCAATCAGTTCTCACTTATAGTAATATTTATACAGGCACCTTCCTGAAGGATAGTTCTGTTTGTTCCAACAGAGAGGAACACTGCTCTCCTCTTTTGGCTGTCAGTTTGTATTTGGATTTATCGCTCTCATGATTACATAGCAGGGAGCTGATTTACCCAGAAGTATTTGTCATGGCCTTAAACCCTTACTCCAATGGTATATCTCCATATTAAATTAAAAATAGATTATCTGCTTGTTTGGTCTTGATTTGTGATTTAATGGCTTGGAGCAGGAGACTCCTTTCACAGATGACCCTGTGTATTCAGAAGATGTGGGTGGGGATTCTTTACTATATATTTACTGAAAACAGACATCACAGTCATGTTGAACTAGTAGGAATTGTCGTCACACACCTCACCCATACACTGCTCCTTACAGAGTGCCCCTGTGCCCACTGGCCCACATGTACACACTACAGCTCCCACGTGAGCTGTAGTCTTCTAACGGTACTTCCAGGTATGGAACAAACCTTTCCCCACGAGACCTGGGAAGAGAAGTGATGGGTAACAAACTCTGGCAATTTGTCATCTAGGACTGGGCATGGACTCTGCTCCAAAAGCAGAATACATATTGTTTGTGCTGAAGAAGTAACAGTGAAACAAAAAAGAGGTATAAAACTGTTTGGGCAAGTTTCTGGCGATAGATTGGATAACCAGTCTGTGTTTACATTCCTGGGCTGATATCTTTATCAGGAGAGATGAGAAGTAGATGCTCGAATTTCTCCTGGACTTTCTCAATAGCTAAACTGGGTACAGTATGTTCTCAGGCCAGTGCTTTGATCCAGCTGGGATATAGCCAGGGGAAAATAATTTCACACTTTTAGTTTGCTAATCAGGAAATTAGATAATTCATGTAAAAAAAAAATCTCTTTTTGAATAAATAAAAAAAAACCAAAAAACAAAAAACCAAACCCACTTTTGAACCAACCAAATCTTTAATTCAAATAACATAAATCATTGTGTTTTCTATGTTCCTTAAATGCAGTTTTAGACAAGAAAGTGGCCTTTCCTTCCTTTCAAAATACAGGCAGTTCTCCTGAAATTCTAGGTGTATAAATACAAATATTGCTCTGCATTTTTTTCTCACTGAGGTATAATCCAGTAAATACCACCTTAAAATACTCTTTGGAGGACTGTGAAAGTTCTGTTCTGTTGTTGTGAGAGAATTACTGAGTTTCAGTCTTCCTAAATGAGATGTCCCTACATGAACTCTTCTAAAGCATTTGCCCCTTCTTTGCTTCATCTTATTTCATTTATGCCACTTCTGCATATTGAGCCCTAAACTAAATATAGCATTACTCACTGCACTCACAGCTTCCGAGTGAAGGAAGTCAGATTGCCTCTGTCAAAGGACTTACCTGCCCCAGCATTTGTGTCTGCTTCCCTTCTTTCTGCTGCTGAGGTGCAGTTCCCTGGGTTCCTTCTTCCCAACCAGCAGCTTTGTGTGGCGGTTCCTTGCAAGCTGTTGTTTCAGCCTCCCCACATGAAGAGCGGATAAAGTTAGAGGTGTGGGAGAAGGAATTATTGGGTTGCAAAGGGAAGTGCTCCAAATGCAGCATCTACACCCTCCTCTTTCAAGTGACAGTGTTTTATATCCCTCTTTTAAGTTTCCACAGACTATAGATATCAGCTGCTTGGGGAAGAGGGAGGTAAAACCTTCCTCCTTTTCCTATTTGCAGATTATCAGTTGAAGTGGCAATACAGTGCTAGCTCAAAAGGGGTTATCCTGGCTGAGTCCAGTGACTGCAGTGTGATTTTACTTGCATAAAATAGTGTTGAATCAACTCTCAAATTGAGAATTGCTCAATTATTTGGGTCGGTGCAAGGAAAAAACTAACATATGAAAGTGAATGTAACAATAATTTTCTTATTATTGTCAGATTCAAATTTTTATTTTTGTATTTGTGGTTGCCTTGGGCCACTACTACTCAGCTGATTTTTAGAGAATGCTATGAGAATAATTTAATGTTAAGAGAGACCAAGAAGGGTTTAAGAGAGCATAAAAGCTCTGATTCAGCAATGTATTTGCATGCATCCTTTATTTTAATCCTCTGCATAGTTACCTTACCAAGTACATGTTGCTCTTTTATTTGGAAAAAAAATAATCGGTTTAGTTTCTGGATTAAGATTTATGGAAACTACTGGAGAAGAAAGGTTTCCTGGAGTATGCTGTGTGTATCATTATATTTCACTATACTTGTAACATTATATTGTATTTTCAAGATAGTCCAAGTACCACTTTTTCAAAAGACAGTTGATTCTTTTTGTGGAACTCACGGAAATTGAACATAAAATGTTGAATAAATGAAATTTGGGTTGAATACTGTAGATTATTGGACATTAAAGATCCCTATTTTTTTTTAATGGAATAAATTGGTAAATGATGCTAATGCACCACTAGAGCATATAGGAAAAATGGGTAACATAAGTAAATCTTTCTTACTTTCAGTGCTCAGAGGCAGCGTAATATCATTAAGAAAGGAAAATGTAAAACATGTGATAGCAGATGCCAGACTAGCCACAGCACTCAGGCTCTCACGAGAAGCCCCCTTTTCAAGCTGTATGCAGCCTTGGCCAAAACATTCTTTTTGGACTGAGAGCTTTTCATTCCTGGTCTTTGGCCAAAGGTAAGTTCTGCTCTATGTGGAAACTTTTAACACAACCAATTCAGTCATTTTTTGAATTCTCCCTCTCATCGGTGCTCCTGCTGCTTTACCAGTGCTGTGCATATGGTGCAACAGCTGAGGGAGGTCTGGTGAGCATTAGCTTCTTCTGTAGTGTTCGTGGTGATCAGCTGAAGTTAGTTTAGTAGTTTAAATGAATGATTTTGCACATGTCCCCAAAAATATTGCTTATGATCCTTTACCTTTTATTTTTAATATTATAGAATGATAGGATGGTAAAAATCATCTAGTCCAACCCCCTGCTCAAGCAGGTTCACCTAGATCAGGTCACTCAGGAACACGTCCAGGCAGGTTTTGAAAATCTGCAAAGAAGGCAACTCCACAACCCACCTGGGCAACTTGAGCAAGGGCTCTCTCACCTTGCAGTAAATAGGTTTTTCCTTAAGTTTAATTGGAACTTTTGTATTCCAGCTTTTGTCCATTGCCCCTAGTCCTAGCACTGGACACTACAGAAATAAGTGTTGCCCCATGCTCTTGACATTCATCTTTTGAAATACTTAATGAGGTCCTCCCTCAGTCTCTTCTCCAGACTGAACAGTCCCAGATCCTGCAGCCTTTCCTCATAAGGAAGATGCTCCCGTTCCTTCATCATTTTGGTGGCCCTGCACTGGACTCTCTCTTGAAATTCTCTGTCTCTCTTGAGCCTTGTTTATGATGCTGATGTATGACACAAACCACAAAATCTCCTGTAATCATATATGTAGCCAGCCCAATGAAGTGTCTGAGACCCAAAACAACTCTCTCAGAAAAAAGGTTTGAAAGTGCCTGTGATACTAAATGCTACAGTGGATTTTCTGAACTACTCCATATATACCTACCCTCTCCATAATCAGTTTAAAGTGCAAAATTTAGTAGATTTATTTAAGGAACTAGAAAAAGATACATGCCATCTAGTGAAACTTCCACATAAGCTATGGTCTTAACTTGTTTGGCCTCCAATGAGTTTAAAGTATCTAACTCACTGGGGCTGGAGAGCTTTGCAGATCCTACTATGTAAATACCTTTGGGTATGTAACCCCACACAGATGAGTTTTGGAACTATGAGCTGTTGGCTTTATAGACTCCTGAGACAGTGAAGGTGTGCTGGACTTCAGTGTCCTCTTTTGAATTTGGTTCCAATCAATTTCAAAATGCTTTGGAGTTGTAGTAATGCTTTTTTAAAAAATAATAAAAAAAAAACACCCCAAAACCAAACAAGTTTTCTGTCCCCCCTGTGCAATAGCAGTGATGAGCATCACTGTTTTAGGAAAGGAGGAGAAGTGGAGCAAAGGGGTTTGAAGTGTCCAGAACTCTTGCATGAGGCATTGTGAACAGGATTTGAGCGAAAAACAGTAACTTGTGACTTCCTTTAAGTTAGAGATTTCAGAGCTATTTTCAGTTGCAGTGTTATTTGCATGACTTGATATCTTGGTGTTGTCTTTCTATTATGTGAACTTTCCCCTGCTTGCTTCTCTGAGATCTTTCCTAGAGGTTCAAAATTATTGTTGTCAAAAAAATATCCCTTTCACAATTTACCTTTGGGCCTTTACCTTTCTTTAGCTTTTCTTGGCAAGGTGCACATGGTTTTTCTTGGCTTTATGCACATGGATTTTCCTAACCAGGTGAGAATGGTGGATGCACAGGGTTCAGTTTGGGATCCTTGAGAGGCTGAAGTGTATATGAAGTTGAATCTAAACAGTCAATTACTTGCTGTGGCATATTTAATCTCATTCATTTTTTTTTTTCCTCTCCTGATGGTTTATAAAGTATTCATACTGTGTTTTGCCTAATTAACTTAACTCTTCCTTTTCCAAAAGGATGTATGTCATAATATATGATTTCAGATGAAGGCTGCAGTCACATTGGCATTTTTGCCTACCTTGATTGCAACATTTAGTAGCTGAGAAACTGCAGGTAAAACTACATGATAAAATGCTATCAGACTTCTAAGCAAGAAAAAAGCTAAATGGAGCTGGTGAGAGACAAATCTGGCCACTAAAGCAGTTATATCTCGTGGCAAGTCTCTGCTGTAGTCTGGGTTTCCATTAATTGAATCGGTAATAGCAGATAAAGAATGATCTCTTCTTTGATGTAATAATGTAGGCATTCATATCTTTTTGAAAATTCAAAATCAAGTTCTGAAGAAACAAAGGCTGTATTTCATTTGTCTGGACATTTTGGAGATTTTAATTAAAAAAAGAGCAAGCCTTTTAGTCGAAAGAAATAAATGCACTGTTTCTACTTGAACAAAGAGAGACAAATTTACTGTTGCTTATTCTTTGTTTGTTTAGAGTTTTTTAAATTATTATTAAAGTGCTTGTCTGCTAAGGCTATAATTGGCTCTGGAGAAGGCCTTTTACTTGTGTTTCCCAGTCATGGATGTCTGCACTTATCTCATTCTTGGCATCCTCCCATTTCCAAGTAAAACGTGGCAGTAAAGTAATCTGAGGCAGTGCCAAAGAGCAGATTGTTGTAGGAAAAAAAGTGTTTCTTATATGTTATGTTGAACTCTTAAGCATCTAAGAAACTGGACTAACCCATTTTCCTTATGACATTAAAGGAAAAGGCAGTTACCACCCCAAATTGCTTACTTTTGCCTCAGAGTAGAGCACATATTTTTGGATGAAGAGTAACTTTGATCTGTGGCTCCTTACCTGTCCCATTCTCAGAACTGGGCTTGGTTGTGTTGGAAGGGCTTGCTGCGGGATTCAGGGAGATGTCTGACATCACCCATGTGTGACCTCTGCTTAGTTCTGCTTAGGCTCTGAGACAGCTGCTGGTGTGAAAAAGGTTCTCAGAAACCCTGTGCAAGTCAGATTTGCTTTTTTTCAAGAAGAAAAAAAATTTTGTTTTTTTAAAGCTGTATTTATGAGGTGTAAGAGAAAATGAATGAGGGGTAAGGAGGAGGAAAAGCTGCTGATTTTAAATATGTGGTAAGTGTAGATGAGCCTTCCTTACCAGCAGAGTTTTGCAGTAAAAGAATCCACTGATAGTTTCCTGTGGGATGGATTATGGCTTTAATTAATGAATCTGGAAGTAACTCTATTCTAGTGTAGTTCTTGTAGCTGAGAATATGGAGTGCAGTTCCAGCAAGTCAGGGTAAAGGGAGAAACTTCTCAAGTTAAACCTCCTATGTATTGATTCATAAATCCACGTCTATTAGACTGTGGGAATCTGCTTTGGAAATGGAAAGGACCAAACCATATTTTGTTAAAGTGTTAAATCTGTATTGGAACAGGAGAAAGTGTTGGAAAGTCTGTAGCTGGCAAAAGGAGGTTGCTTTGCTTCAATGTCACGTGGACTAACAGCAGAGCTGACTGTAATGCTGCAAGAGGGCAAAATAAAGCCATCTACTCAGAATCAAAACAAGAGATGAAGAGAGAACAGTATTTTTAATCATGTTTCATCTGAGGCGTATGTTCATTGTCTCAAGACAGATTTTGAGATTTTGTCCATATTTGAACTGGAACAAGAAAACAGTTTTTCTCAAGCTTTGGATCTGATTTGCATCCAAAGCATATTTGGATGGGAGCCCCACCTGAATTGTTAAGGACTTGGAAAGAAATGTTGCAGTCTTGGCCTGTTTCTGGTTAAAATACATTCTTCTGCAATGGAGCTAAAGTATTTAAAAAAAAAAAAAAACATTGCAAGAGACTGGAGGAGTTTATAATCTCAAAAGATGAATTTAAGATTCTGAATGTCTTTTAAGCTGATTTGCCTTCCATGGGTGGATTGCTAAGACTTGACTGTTGGGCAGGTTTATTCAAACTCACAGCAGTCTGTGGTATTGAGAAAACTGTACCAATGATGCAGAGAAACATGAGTATGAACACAGCTTTTGCCTGGTTTACTTGAAAAATCTAACAGTGCACCCACTACATAAAGTGGTTCTTGCCCTGATTATGTGTTTCTTGTTCCACTAATTAGGATGTCTCTGCTCTTCCATGTCTCATTTCTTGAAGTAATTTCTTAATGAGTCAACTGAAGTCTTTTCAGGCATGGGAAGGGATGGGAAATGTGGTGAACTGGCTAACGGTTTTCTCTGATATCTGTTTTGATATCAATTATGATTCAGCTTCCAATTAAGCAGGTCAGGGTACGTTAGCAAGCCTCCAGTTCGTGGCTAAATACTACATAGAGAGATGGTATAAGGCTAAATTCAAGATTATCCAAAATAATTAGGACAGAAAATTATTTAGTGTGCCTTGCTGGAAATAGTCTGACTGTCTTAGTTCAGTTCTCTCTTTAATTCCAGGCAGAAGAAAGCCTTTTACAGCAGATTGTAATCTTTAATAAGGTTGCATTATGCAAGTGTGTAAACTGGGATGCGGAAAGACTGGAGCAGAACGCCCGGAAACAGTATGGACTTAAAATGCAAAAGAGAAAAGCCTGCAATTAAAAGGCCAAAGTTACAAATGATATGTTGGACAACAGGCCCTGACGTTAAAGAATGGTGGCTAAGAATATGATCTTGGGGAGGGCAAATAAACATGTCCTATACTATTGAATTACATTGAGTTATTTGTGTCCATGTTTTATATCATCATTTCTAAATATTTCTAATAGAATCACAGGCAACATTCATCCTTCTTGTATTGACTTGCCAGGACAAGTGAAAATGGTATTTGCAAACTTTATTAGACTATGTTAATTTGGCCAGGCTGTGTAGGATGTGCTTGGAATGTAGCAATTTGTACACCAAGGAAAAGGATATGTTTTTGAAAAATTTTTATGAAATCTGGCAGCATTTCTTAACACAAAATGTATGCTGAGTTGGATCTGGAATAAAAATACTACTTTTAATTTGAAAAAATTGCTTTGCTTTTATCAGAAGTGCTTCATACATCTAGTCATCATAAAAAAATATCAGAAAAAAAAATCTCAAAAGCAAAAGTTATAAACTTCCAGAGTCTCCACTGTCTTTCTTTTTTCTTATTATTTTTTGATGACTAGAATTTTGTAGGGTAAATCATATGCAATAGCATTACTCTTAATGATCACAGAATCACAGAATCTTAAGGGTTGGAAGGAACCTTGAAAGATCTTCCAGTCCAACCACCCTGCCAGAGCAGGACCACTTAGAGTAGGTCACACAGGAACTCATCCAGGTGGGTTTTGAATGTCTCCAGAGAAGGAGACTCCACAACCCATCTGGGCAGCCTGTTCCAGTGCTCCCTCACCTGAACAGGGAAGAAATTTTTCCTTGTATTTCTTTGGAACCTCTTATGTTCCAGCTTGTAGCCATTGCCCTTGTCCTATCACTGGCCATCACTGAGAACAGCCTGGCTCCGTCCTCCTGACACCCACACTTTACATATTTGTAAACATTAATGGGGTCACCCCTCAGTCTCCTCCAAGCTGAAAGAGCCCCAGCTCCCTCAGCCTTTCATCATAAGGGAGATGCTCCACTACATTCATCACCTTTGTGGCCCTGTGCTGAACTCTCTCCAGCAGCTCCCTGTTCTTCTCGAACTGAGGGGCCCAGAACTGGACACAATATTCCAGATGTGGTCTCACAGGGCAGAGTAGAGGGGGAGAATTTCTCTCAATCTACTGCCCACACTCGTTCTAATACACCCCAGGATGCCATTGGCCTTCTTGGCCATGAGGGCACATTGCTGGCTCATGCTCATCCTGCTGCCCATCAGGACCCCCAGGTCCCTTTCCCCTACACTACTCTCTGAGAGTTCATTCCCCAACCTGTACTGGTACATGGGGTTATTCTCTCCCAGATGCAAGACTCTACACTTGTCCTTGTTGAATTTCGTTAGATTTCTCCCCGTCCAACTCTCCTTGGAGGGTGATAGGGCTCTTCACCCCCCATCCCATATGAAAAATGGAATTTAAATCAATAAATCAATATAGCTGAAAGATTTCTTTGCCTGTTTTTCACTATACTGTGTAGCTCATCAGACCTTCATCACTGATGTCAAATGAGGATTTCCACAGTTGTCTCCAAGCTTTGGACCAGATCCAAAAACAAGATGGTGAACTTCTTAACCACTTACATAGAGCTTTCATGTATATGATACTTTTTCATTTTTGAAAGCTGCCTTTTAAAACTATAGCCAAATATGTCCAATTGTACTGCCTTAAAAGATAAAGCCCTATTATGCTCATAGTGAATTACTGGATACTTTTCTACCAGATATGCATGCACCAATTTAACTTCTTTTGGAGCTTGTCTTCCTGCACATCTGACAAAAATCTGTGGACCACAGCCATCACTTAACACTTTGAAATTGAACCATTGTTCATTACACTTGGTATTTCTGACCTTTAAGACTGAAATTCTGAACATGCTCCTTTGTGAGCATTGGGTTTTACGCTGTGCTCTAGGTAGTAATTTGCTGAACCACTCCTGTGCCTTCCAAAAGCCAATTTCCTTTTATAATTAAAAAAAGAGATAGCTGCAAGGAAAGTATAGCATACAGTAGACTCCTAAGGCTTTTGGCCTATTTCTGAATTTGGTAAAGGTTTTGGAAAAACTTTGATTTCTAAGACTCAAACAACAGCAGTTAGAAGTGAGATAAAACTGTGAAAAATTGATATAATTTATAAGTGCCATGAATTAAACAGGGTGTTATCCTTGAAAAAGGAGGCAGTTCCTATAGACACCTTGGTGCTCAGTGTAAAGTCCTTGTTACATACATGCCACTACATTGCTTAATTTTCTTTTTCTTAAATGATGATAGGATAGAGCTTTGTGTGATATCCCCGTGCTCCTACTTAGCAGATATGCATAGCATAGTGATAACTGGTTTTGCTTGGTTTATGCTTGGTTGTGTGAGATAGGGCGGTGTTATTTTACTCAGAGATAAATAATCTAAGGTATTCGTAACCCTTTGTTCAGTTTTCTTTGAGTTAGGAGTGCTGCTTCAGATATGACAGGGCTGTAATCTTCTCAGTTTGATGATACAAATAGCTGCAGACAATGTAAGGGCTAATCCACAATTGCATTGGAATGAAAGTGAGTTGGGTGTTCAAGCAGCTTTTAAAATTAGGTCATTTTTAAGTGCTCAAATAGGGATTTGATGGGCCAAACTTAAACATACACTGTTGAGTGTTCCAGTTATAGTTTAACTAGGAGTGATGGTGTTTGTTTTGTTTTCCTCACAAGATGTGAGAGGATTTTAAACCGTTGCTACTTTTGTGAAGAGGGGAGTAAGGGTTGGTCAAGATGGCAGCCTGCTGGCAGAAAAGAGAGATGAGCGGGGTTGTGTACAAGGAATGTAATGTTCAGGGTAAAAGTCTTTGTCCTTTTCTCTAAGGATGAACCTTTCTGGACTTAGAGGTGCTATTTTGTTTCTTAAGGCAAACCTTCGCGATGTTGTATTTCATGCGCTAACCTAAGTCTTGTATGTCTTCCTCTGTGCTGCCTCTTTGCCATCCAATTTCATGGCCCGTAAGTAAGAAGGGAAATTAAAAAGCATCTATTTGTTTACTCTAGTCCTGTTGTCTGGAATAAATGTCCCAATCAATCCCAAGCCCTGCTTACACTAAGAAAATCCAGTTAGCTGATGGTAAATGAACCTGGGTCATTGTTCATTAGTCTCCATAGGTAGACAAAGCTTTCTGCTCTACCTTTTTTTGTCGTCTTACTTTGATATGTCAATGCTCTTATTTGGTCAGGGTGGGTGTTTTTGTTCAGTCCCCTGAGGCTCCTCATGAAAATGAGATGTTGCATCTTCAAATATTCTGTTAAGCAAAACTGCCTGCATAAATACAGATACATGTTTTATGACAATAGCTGAGTGTGCAGCAGTGGGGAACATGAGTCCCTCAGGACTTGCATGCTCCTTTACCTTCTCCTTTGATCATGATGAAACAGACGAAAACTTCCTTTTATTTTTAATTGCACTTCCCTTGCTCTGCTGTAGTTTGAAAGACTTCAGAAAGGCTTTAAATAAATGATATTAAAAAGACCACAGTGGGGCACTGCCAAATCCATGTGCCTCTCCCATTGCCTGGGGTCATGTGGAGCGTCTGCACTATTAGCAAAAGGAGCAGGAGAGCCCCAGCTTGATGATGACCTGCACAGGAGGCACCGGCAGCAGAGCATCACTGGAGATCAGTGTTGGAATTTCTTCTCTTCTCTTTGCGTATTTTGCTGTTTGGATCCCAGAGGCAAAGTCTGCTTCTTCTGTGATGATGATGCCTCCCGCTGACAAAGCCATAAGCAGATGAGAGCCATTTGCTTCTTAAATGTATTTGCATACCCTGCAGATATGTATTAAAAAAAAATGGGACACCCAGGAGTGTGGGAGGAGCATGGGAACTGAAAGCCCGTTATGTTAAGAGTGATTTATGGATAAGGCAGAGAGCTGTGGTAGCAGGCTTAGACAGTAGGCTTGCTGTCCCAGCTAAGACATTTGTGCCTAGAGCTATTTTGATGTATTCTGTTGCTTCCATCCTGATTATAAATGCACCATCTCTTTCCTCACTGCTCCCAGCCTACAATTTAAGAGAAAGTCTGCCTGAAACTTAGATGAAGATGATGAAAGAGGGCGATATTCTTCTCTCCCCAGTTATCCATTTGTTTGTTGGCTTTGTGGGTGAGTTTTCTTTCCTGTTGCACTAAGACTTGCAGGCAGTTTCTCATGACAGTTCTCTTCCTTTGATTCTTCTCCAAAAGCAAAAAAGGAAAAAAAAAAGGCCTTTTAAATGCTTATTTGTAATCCAATTGTAAGAACTTAACTTTAAGAACTTCATCTATCCGTAAGAATCACAAACAGAGATTTCACAACCTCCAGTGTTACCTATTTATTGTATCTGCTGAGGCATTCATCTCAAGACATTTTCCTTTGCTTCTGAATTTTGAAATGACCACAGTTAGGGCCAAAAACCACATCTCAGCCCGCTGCCATCCAGTCCCTGCAGATGACTCGCACTGCACACAATGTACTCTGGCGCTTGGTGTTGTCCTCCACATGACACGTGGAGCTGCTTCTGCGTGAGGGAAGTTTCCTTGTAAGCTGCGAGAACTTCTGTGACTGGATTAGCCAAAGTTGAAGCTGGCCCTGGCTTTTATAGGAAAGCAGCTGGAGGATGGTGTTTACCTTTAACTTCTCTGACTAGCTCAGCTTGTTGTGATGGAACTTTACTGAAAACCAGTAATGTGAGGAAAGCTCGGTGGATGGTGGATTGGAGGTGGTGCCTGAAGTAATGATAGGCTTCAGATATAGAATCATAGACTCATAGAATCATTATATTTGGAAAAGACCTTTAAGATCATTGACTCCAACCACTCCCCTCACTGCCAAGCTCACCACTAACCCATGTCCCTCAGCACTTCATCTATGTGTCTTTTAAATATTTCCAGGGATGGTGACTCCACCACCTCCCTGGGCAGCCCATTCCAGTGCTTAACGACCCTCTCGGTGAAAAAATTCTTCCTAACATTTAATCTAAACTTCCTCTACTGCAACTTGAGCTCATTTCCTCATGTCCCATTATTCATTACTGGAGAGATTGACCCTCACTTCACTACAACTCCCTGAAAGAGAGTGATCATATCTCCTCAGCCTCCTCTTTTCTTGGCTAAATATCCCCAGGTTCCTCAGCTGCTCCTCATCAAACTGGGCTCCAGACCCTTCCCCAGCTTCATTGTCTGTCTCTAGACACACTTCAGCACCTCCATGTCCTTCTTGTAGTGAGGGGCCCAAAACTGGACACAGCACTTGAGGTTTGGCCTCACCAGTTCTGAATACAAGAGGACAATCACCTTCTTGGTCCTGCTGGTCACACTATTTCTGATACAAGCCAGGATGCCATTTGCCTTCTTGGCCACCTGGGCACACTGCTGGCTCATATTCAGCACCCTCAGGTCCTATTTTGCTGGACAACTTTCCAGCCACTCTGCCCCAAACCTGTAGTGTTATATAGTGGTGTTGTGGCCCAAGTGCAGACCCCAGCACTTGGTGTTGTTGGACTTCATACAATTGACCTTGGCCTATCGCTCCAGCCTGTCCCTCGGAAGAGCCTGACTGCCCTCAAGCAGGTCTATGCTCCTGCCCAGCTTGGTCCATCTTGGTTTTTTTTTTTTAGTTTTTTTAGAACTTCAGTTTGTAGTTACAGTTTATTTTGTACGCTTGTGCTTTTCCACTGCACTAGAATACATGTTTTATCAGTCTTCTTTGAACAAGGTAAATCTGGATAAAGTTAAAATAGTGAGCACATTTCTGCATTTTCCCAAAACTTACTTCCTTCCCTCTTACATCTACAGGAGCCTGATGCAAGATGGCCTATAAAGAGAGCTTAAATAATGTTTTTAATTTGATGATCTCAAAGAACTTGAAATACATTAATTTTTTTAAGAGTATGGAATAGAGGAAACCTCCTGAGCTGCTGCGTTGCTCTCTGCTGCTAGTGCGAGCACCTCTGAGGTTGTCTCTTTTTCGTCTCCATTTCACAAATCAGCAACCTGTGGCAATTACACAGATGAGTCAGCGGCAGGACTAGAACAAAGCTGGAGTTTTGTGTTGCAGTCACACTATGCTGCTTTCTAAACAGAATATTCACCAAGTGTGGAAGTCTCCCTAGTAGTTCTGCGAGTTTCTACAATAGAATGTGTATTTTGACCATGGAGATTACAAATAGCATGGGATTTAATATTGCCAATTGTTTTACTTACTGCAAATTTCTGAAGCAAGTGGAATAACTCAACTGAAATTAACTTTGTTATACATGTATTTGTCTTAAACAATTTTACCAAAGTGGTCTTCAGTATTTGAGGATGAAGATGTTAGATGGTGCAACTTTTGCCATGCACTAATGAAAACAAGCAGTAACTCTGCTGTGGTCAGTGAAATTGTTACATGAACATGAAGAGCCTAGGGGCCCGTTTTATGATTTTGTGTCTGTTTAGGAAGCATGTTGAGCTAGAGGATAGAGTTCTGTCTCCTAGACATGAAGCCACAAGTCATTATGAGCTTCCTGCTCATTCAGAAATGGCAGTAACTGAAACCTGCTACTTCGAGCTCTGTGTTGATTTTGCAGACTCTGTGCATTGCAAGAATCTAACAGAGACAGAAGGTTAAATAAAAGTGGCATCCATTGTCCTTACAGGAATCTCATAGTTGAGAAAATAGCAAAGAGTAAATATGCAAAGGCAAAGGAAGTGTTGACAAACATCATGGAAAGCTGCAGAGAATGAAAATGAGCATGCAGTAGTAATTACTGGCTGATGTCCTTTCAAGCCAGGATATCTACTCCTTAATTGGGAGGTTGCCTCTTGGGCTGGGAATAATTAGCAAATTTCAGTGCCAAAGAAAGGGGAGATCAGAATCTTTTGTAGTGAATTTTGTCATTACTAGAGCTTTAGGAAAACATCTGAAAGTGATTATAAATTTTAGCAAAGCATTTAGTAAGGAATTTTTCTGATCAACTTATTTTTGTAGTTAGTTTACCAATATATATACGCTCTTGTAACAGCAGTCAAAATTGTTGGTAGAGCTTCTTGAAGGATTATCACCTTGATTTGTGACTTTAAGCGGATTGCTCACCTCTCAGCACAACATGAGTAGCATGGAGCAGGCCAGAGGAATTTCCTTAGTCTCCAAAGGTACGAATATTGACATTGGACCTGATTTTAGGAATTGTGAAGCACTATGAAATCCCATGGATGTTAATGAAAAAAATATGGAACAAGATTTCTTCTCATCCTGCAGACAGTGCCTCTCTGCTAGAGTCACGTGGAGCTCATTGGAAATGGGACTAAGAAGCAGAGGGGAGTATGTTAGTTCTCCAGTATTCTCATATTAGCACTTGCATGTGATATGGTGTTCTTGCTTACCTGACATCAAGGTAAAGATACGATGAACACCATTAATCTTAAAGTCTACTTGGATAAGATGAATACAGTATTAAGGAGTGAGATTGTTTCGTGTAGTCAGCAGGTAAGAGGTATGAGGAGAATTAAAAACTCTGGAAAGTGTTTGCCCTTTATGAAGGGTTATGCATCTAATTTCACTGAATGATTTGAAACTGTTGTAGTTTCATTCATCAGTACTAGAGATGACATAGAAAAAAAGAGACACGGTTACTGGCCCTGAAAAACACAGAAGATGTTTTCTCTTAGGCTAATATAACCCTGTTGAGACCAGCAGGGGTGTCACTAGTGTAACTGATGAGATTAATAAACTGTCTAATGACAAGTTGTGCCTTTGAATCAGCCATAAAATTTTAGAAGTGCAATTGTGCCTGTGGTTGATTGTCTTGGCTTTTGTAGCCAGCAAAGGCTTTGCAGATAGTTCTTAGCTGTGTTTACAAAATACTGGTAAATTTGGTTTGAATAGGGAGGATGATCCTATGGGCCGTACCTCTATGAGGAGGAATCTGCTTGGTCACATTTGAACTCCAGATGAAATCTGTGTATGCTCTGATAGAGTACATGTCAAGGAACACTTTCTGTCAGCTACAAGACAGAGCATAGTGTGCCCCAGCAATGGAATCTTTTGAGCTCTTTAATCTGCTTTCACTTGCCAATTGATTTGTGGTTTATGTCCCTCTGGGACATAGTTGCAAACAACTAAGTCTGTTGAAAATCATTCTGCAAGGGGTTTGGAGTACATAATCTCTACAGGTCCCTTCCAACCCTACCATTCTATGATTCTATGATTGCAAGTTTGGATAATTTACTGCTCTTTTAGTCTTAGAATGAAGTGCATCAGATATGTCTTTCTATCAAAGTGTGCTTGAAATCTGGTCAGGACCTGAGCCATTGTCCCTTGCACTCAGGCACTTCCAGTATCAGTTTGGAAAAATAAAATATTGAAGACATTGTGATGTGGTTTTCTTGCTGCTGTTCAACTGTGACACAAGCTTGCATTTCTCAGAGTATCATAATGGTTTATAAAATAGTGTGTAGCCTTTCCATTTTCCTTTAAATGCTACAGAGAAACTCTCAAGGGCTCACAAAACAACATTAGAAAATTGCCAGATACTGTCTCTAACACACACAACCGTTCCAGCTCAGCAAAAGCAGCATATAACATGAAGGGTGTGATAATTTATTTCTGATTTAGGATGGGAATTAGGGACAGCCTTCCTGAGAAAGCAGTCACGCTGAGAGGGTGAAAAGTAGACATGGTTTTGTCAGTATAAAGATGTTTATGGAACATAAAAGTGTTTGCAAAGTACACGTGTCAGAATTATGATATAAGAGTATAATATACCTGTGAATGTATACATACAGTATAGTAAGTGAGTGGCATTGTAAATTCTAGGACACATACAATGAATTATCCCAGTGACCTAAATAATTTTCGGTTGGGATGCTTCTTTCCTCATGCTTTTTCAAATAGTCTGTAGTAAATCCTCCATGTGTTTCACTGATATGTATTCTTAAATCCTCACACTGTTTACCCCTTGAAGTTGAAAGATGAATTTAAGATAAGCTGCCATAGAAAAATGCATATTTCACTTCCAGACAAGCAAGCTGCTCCTAACACTTCCTTAACTTTATGGGGAAGGAAGTGGCAGACATGCTACTTTGCCATTTGGGCTCCATTAAACATAGATACTTAGTGCTATAAACAGGATGTTTAATGTTCTTACTGCTTGCAGTTTGCTGTGCCTTGGCAGGTGTATTTGATGGAGTTCTTTGTGCTTTAACCTTGTCACCAAGCGAGTGTGAAAAATAACTGATCAAAATTGCAACACAAATGAGTATTGTGAAATAAGCTCGTCATAGCATGCTGGTATTATTGGGACATAATTAAATATTCTTTTAAAATATGCAGTTTGAGTGGGGCAACAGGGGTCATAGACATGAGTCAAATCCATGTGCATAAGATATTTAGTACTCAAGCAAAGCATAAAGGAAAAATATGCTTAAATAGTCATTATTTGGTTGCAAAAGAAATGGAAAGATCAGGATTTCTTTGCTTTTCTGACACAGCGTGAAATTCACTCATCTCTTTGAAGAGCTCAAAAAACCTGCCGTGTCATTGCATCATGAACACATTTTATTGATAGATAAATGATAGAACAATGGGTAAATGCTTCAAACTGAAAGAGAGGAAATTTAGATGTGATATTAGGAAGAAGTTCTTCCCTGTGAGGGTGATGAAGCCCCGGCACAGGTTGCCCAGAGAGTCTGTAGATGCTCCATCTCTGGAAGTGTTCAGGGCCAGGTTGAATGGCTTAGAGCAACCCAGTCTAGTGGAAGGTGTCCCTGGCAAGGGAGTTGGAATGAGATGGTCTTTAATGGTCCCTGCTAACCCAAACTGTTCACTGATTTTATGATATTATTACTGTTACTTTGCAGAGAATTTGTACATAACCTGTTGTAGGAGAAGTCTTGCATGCCAAAATACAAACGTTTCAGTGGCCTCCTGATATCTTTTGTAACCTTTGATCCAGACAGCTCTTGCACTAAACACCAAAGCTTCTCTTCTCATTTGCGGTGTTTAAATCCTCCTAGAGATGTGTTGCAGTAAAGTCATTTTAAAGCATTCTGTTTCAGTCCTGCTTCCCTACCTACAGGATCCTGGTAAAATTAAAGACAATTTTTATTTTTGATTAGTGACATTCTCTTTTTGTTTCTTGACCCTCAGCATAGTTCTCTTGAATTTTTAAGGTTTTGTTTACATACTGTGACTATTTAAATTTTTCTTAAAAGCCCACTGTATGAATATGATCATATATGTTTAAAGACAGGAACTGAAACTTGTTCTTCTGAGGCTTCTGATAAAACCAGGAGAGTAAACATACAGGTGCTTACTATTAAAAAGACAATAGAGTTCAAATACTTCAATAAATAGAAATTGATTTTAGGTCTAGGAGTATATTAGATTCCTTCTGTACCAGATTCTTGTCCCACTGGGAACAGAAGGAGCAAGCACTCTGTTGATACTCAGTGCCTCAAATTACCACTGTAATTTGAATAATCAGTAAGGATTGTAGAAGAGTTTCTTCAATATGATCTCCAGAGCTTGCTCCTGCCATGGGCTGTCAAACATGCTCCAGTGCTGCTCAGTGCTCGATCCCACAGACAAGGTCCCTGACACAGTGATCTGTCAAATGTCCCAGAACTGTGTTTTTTTTAAAGAGCCCATTGATGGGCAGTGGCACTTCTCAGCCTGCCAGAAAATATTTGGCATGTAGTAGAATTTTTCCCTGAGTTCTCATTTTTTTTCCTGTAGATGGACAATATACAAAACAACCCACCATAGTATGTTGTTTAAATATTTAATGAGGTAAAGAAAACTACGTTTCAGCTCACATTGTGAGCTGAAGGTGAGAATCCAATCTGACATAGGATTGCCCTCAAGATCTGGGGTTTGGGGATCTGCGACTCTGATCTATCCTACTACAAGTCTAAGATTTCCTTGTAAAATTTGCAGTGCTCAGAAATAGTGATATGTTAAACAGCAAAACCTGGCTTGAAGGTGAGAGAATGGAATGGCTTCGTACCTGTATCTATCCCATAAATGGCACATAGAAAGAACAATTTGAAAAAAAAATCACTAATAAGTGTTGCCAGGATAAAAACCAATTAGGGTAGATAGAATGGAGCTGTAGGGTAATGAAGAGCTAGGCTCTGTGTCTAGAATTGTGTGGTTTTATAAACACACAGCAAAAGTATTTCTGTCTCTTCAGTCCATCACCTGTTGGATCTGTGACCTTTTTTGAAGAGATCTGCAGAAGTACTATAACTAGCAAACTATGAGCAGGAAGGATATTTCTGTGTCATCTGACCCTGTGTTTCCCTGCAAGTTTGCTAGACACATGCATCAGGAAAGATATTCTTAGTAACAGTAAACCAAAAATTAAAAATCTTCACCAATCACTAAAACAAGTATTCTGTGCTCTCTACAGCCCTTTGCTTGTTGGAACTGATTTCCTGCTGGAGTGTGCTTGCTGGATAGCATTGGAATGAATTCCTGTAGTTTTTCAGACTGGCTAGATTAGAAATTCCAGCTTTCCATGTCAGGAGTTGTTGTCAGGTCCTTTGGATAAATGGGATACTGCCTGTCTCAGGTGTTTGGCTGATTGTTAAGGTGTATGCCTGGATGGAGGTTTGGGGTTGTTTTTCTTCCTTCTGTTTTACTTACACACTTTCATGTAAATTAATAGAAACTATCAGGGATCGTAAGTCATATCTGACCACTCTGGACAGATGTGTAGATTGCTTTGACTGCAGCTCATGCAGCTACTATGAGCTTTTAGGTGATGATACACTGACACTTAAACCAAAGCAGTACCCCTAGGAGTGTCAGTGCTGATGCTGGGGGAAGATGAATGGGAGAACTCCTCTTCCTCTGGTACCTTCAGAAAGGCACAGCAGAAGATCTTCAGGAAAATATATTCCTTTCCATATCCTCTCTTCTCCAGCAGCTCAATGAACACGACATTTTCCTTCAGAAGGACCGAAGTTTTTAAAGTGGTTAAATTGGAGAATATAGGTTTCCTTTTCCAAATACCAATTTCCCACTGACATCCCATGGAGACACCTTCATGTGAACTCAGGCCTCTAGGAGTGGATGCAGAGAGCAGCTGCAAAATGCTGAATGCTCACCCTGTCTGCTGGGGAATATCCAAATTAAATATATATCATAGAATCATAGAATGGTAGGGTTGGAAGGAACCTTTAGAGATCATCTAGTCCAACCCCCCTGCAGAAGCAGGTTCACCCAGATCAGGTCACACAGAAACGTGTCCAGGTGGGTCTTGACCTCCAAAGAAGGACCCTCCCCAGGCAGCCTGTGTCAGGGCTCCCTCACCCTCCCAGTAAAATAGTTTTTTCTTATCTTTAAATGGAACTTTTTGTGTTCCAGTTTCATCCCATGCCCCATCCTCCTGAAACCCATCATTTAGAAATAGGTCTGAGCAGCTGACAGCACTTACCAGAAGATCCTTGGCTCCCCATGGCTAAGTGAGCTTGAGTTACTTGCCTCCAGTCTTCCCACCATGGATAGGAATCACAGCCAGCTGTCTGGGTGATGAAGGGACACACTGTGAGGACCTCAGCTCATCTTAGTGTAACTAGCTTCAAAAGGAGTTTAGCTGGGGGGGACAAAAAAACAGTGCCTTTGTCAAACTGACAGGCAGCAGCTGTGCAAGGAGTGTGTGCTACCAGCAGGTAAAGAGACAAGTGCCATCCACCCCAGCACCATGTCCCCTCCCTGCAGCACCAACAGGGACCCAGACCCGCAGAGACCCCCTGCCCAGGGGCAGGGGACTTCGGGAGACTTGCCTTCTGAGAGCACTGAAGGAGAAAAACCCCAACATAAGGTGGTGCACCAAGGTCCTGTGGAGCCCGCAGCAGCTTGAAACAAACCAAGACATGCTCAGGTTTCAGAGGTAGGTGCCAGCATCAATTATTTGACCAGATGACTGAATACGTGTTGTACAACATAGCCTTTTATACTTTTCAAGAGTCTGTGGATGGTATGAGTTTAGGCATGTTATGTCAGACAAAGGATCTTTACATGAAAGGTGGAATTTTTATAGTCATTTTAAGTGGCTGGATAGTCCTTGTTTCCTATGGTCTGTTCAGCTGATGTCCCATTCTTCTGAATGTTCAGAAGCACATGTGATGCTCCAGCAGTCACAAAATTCAAACAAGGATGGTGGTGTACTGTCTGTGACCTTAGTTCATGAGGAACCAAATTTGTACAGTTTGTTGAAATTGTATTTAATGCTGCCTCTGACAGCAGCACCCACTGCTCAGCTCACTTTAATGATATTTCTTTTCTTTTTTTTTTTTTTTTTCTGGAGGTGATATAGTTAGCTTTTATTTCTATATGCTACCTGTAAGTATGTATACCTAAGGCTTTCTCTAGGTTATGTTGCAAAAAAAACCCAGAAAAAAACAGTCTCCATCAAATAGTGGAAATACTTCATAAAAAGTTGTTTGTTTGTTTTTTTGCAGTCTTAATTGTTGTACATTTTGTGTCTTTTCCTGGTGAGCTGCAAGTGGGATTCAAATTTTCTGCACAGCTTGGAGAGCTGGTTGTAGCTTGTGCATCCATCATGGCTTTCTTGAGTCTATGCTGACTGGTGTGGGCACTGATGTGTGTTCAAGTACACAATGTTTAAAGTGAGGAAAAAAAAAGCCACCAAAACCCTTGGCTTTTAGCGAAACATACAGAATGTAAAAGCCTAGTGTGAGAATAGGAGCTGGGCAGAGTTGCCTTCTGCCAAGTCACAGTTTATCTTGAGAAGGGAGACAATTAAAATAAATGATGTGAGAGCAACGTAATATGGTCTGTATTTAAAAAAAAAAAAAAGACAAAGAAGAAGAAGAAAATAAAAATTAAAAGCCATCTCACAGCTGGGGTATTTCCTCAGAGAGCTACCTTGAAACATCTGATGGAATTTCCCAGTAGTGTTGTGAATGTATTCAGATGTGGCTGGAAACCACTGAGGCATGAATGTGGTGCTGAGGAAAGCGTGTTAGTGCTTGTGAAAGTAAGCAACAGGCTAAGAGTTTGCCAAGTCATAAGCCAAAAACAAATTAAAGAGAGGAGGAGGGGTCAGTTCCTGGAGTTGGGTGTGAAATGTAGCTGGTGACTGTGCTGAAAATAATTGCAGAACAATTTTATATCATTGACTGTTTGAAGCTTTCTATCTTCAAACTCTGTGTTTTTTTTTTCATTTGCTGTAAATAAGTTTTATACATGCCATGAGTACCAGCTAAATGCCTGCTTGATTCAACTGGACGTGTATTTAACTGACTTCTAAGACATTTTGCTCAAATGAATGCATATTGCAATTTATATTCTCAAATTAAGATGATTGTGAAACCTGACTCCAGCTTAACTCAGTCCAGAACAGAGAACAATCTTGCTATTATTTGTAAAAAGATCTGTACATTTTCAACATTGTGTAAAAGCTGCTAATATTTTAGAAGAGCTTTTGAGAAGAAGTTCTGAATGAAATGTAAGCAAACTGTAAGGTAATACCCATTTATTTCCTAGAGCAGCTCTTGCCATTTCTATGTTCTCATCTTATGTAAAGCCTTAAAATATGCAACTCTTTCATGTAAACAGACACAAATACATGGAAGCTTGATACAAACTACAACATGGATTTCAGACTACATGTGAGTTTTGTACCATGGTTCAGTGTACAGAATGAAAGAGATGCTTCAGCTGTGCTCTGAACTGCAGAAAGCAGTGGAGGGAAGCTCTGAGCTGCTAAATCCAGCCCCCAGTACTTTTGAACACAATTTAGACATATTACCCTCGAGTCAAAGGTATGATTGCAGCTTGTGTAGACTACATGCACCAGCTTTAAAATAACCGAGTTGAGTATTGGTAATAGTATTGCTGAGGCAGCAAGAGCTTGATGGAGAGGCTGCAGCCTCCCCAAAAGAACCGGTAACTGCACCCTCCCTTCTCTCAAAATGGATAGTAAGCTTGAGCTGAGTTGCTTGATGAAATGAATACCCAAGGAGCCTGTTTTAAACCTACTCAGTCTTAGCCTACATGAGCTGTAGGCACAATGATAGGAAGCAGACTGACAATCTGTATAGTGTGGAGGGAGATTCATGCACTAAATCCAATTGCTCAGAAAATGAGATTTAGTTAAAAATCCTCAGATTTTTTGTTTAATTTCTCATCATGTTTGGGTTTATATCTGCTGCCTCCTCTGAGCTTCTAAGATTGCATTAAAGTTCAAAGATTTCTTTGCAACCACAACAGCTAGAGCTGTTTTGTTTTAAATGCAGAGAGAGAATCACGGGGAGTTATGCTCCTGCCAGAGTAGGCTTTAAAAGTAACCCCTGCTGGTATCATAACAGCAGTGATAAGATTGTGAAATGAGTTCTTTCCTCTAAGCATGAATTGCTTGAACTTTATAGTGGTAGAAAAAGACTTCACTGGTATAGAAGGGACTGTAGTTGTGTAGGATAAACCACTAATTTTGCTGTCTGTCACTTTTCATCAACTATAGTGTTCTGTCAGCTTGAATTATAACTTGCAAATCTTGTGTTCAGATTGGAGGTTAACCTTGAATTGAGACTAAACAAGTAGATGGAATCTTTGCAGTGAATTTGCAGGGAGTATGATGGGTAATACCAAATAATATAAAACAACTAGGACTTATTGTTCTGGAACATAGCATGTAGACAGGACCAGCTATTGAATCTCAGTGATAATATGTAGCATTTCCACAAAACTTTTCCTTCCTCCCAGATTTCACAATGTCAGATTGATTTTTTTATGGCAGTATTGGAACTATATGAAACTGTGTTCTTGGACCCTGGGAATAGAACATGGACATACCTATCTCCTCTCAGGGAAGTTGAGGAATGCTGCAAAGGGGAGAGCAATTCAAGGGGAGGGGAGTTGAAAAGAGATACTGAGATACCAAGTTCTATAGAATCATCAGTCATCAGAAGGTAAACAGGTAATCGCTGTCCCATGTCTCTTCCTATATGACAACTAAACTTACAGAAAGCAGTTTCAGACAAACACAAAGAAGGCAACTCAGTGCACAGTAAAGCTGTGGAACTGCTTGCTGAGCAATACTGTGGATGCTCAAGTGTTGTGTGAGTTCTAAAAGTCATCAGAGATTTATAGAAGCAAAATTGATTAAGGGCTGGAAGTATCCGGTCACCATTGGTGCTTCAGGAAATCTCTGACTTGCACTTTGCTGGAGGTAGAAAGTATATTCTGGAGAACATTGCTACTTGCTTGACTTACTCTTATATAGTTTCTTAAGAAGCAGTTATAGGACATCTTTAGAAACAGGATATTGAGTTTTTATCTTGGAGTCTCAGAGTACTGACAATATTTGTTCTTATGTTATTGCAACTGGGGACCCTTGGGGCTTCACAAGCAATCAGAAGGCTCAGACACTGCTGTCATGTCTTTCTCTAGCATCTATGATTTAGACAGAAATAGTTGCAAACTCTGAGTCTGTCTTTGGCTCAGTAAGCACAGGTGTTTGAACTTAACATTATTAGAAAAAGAATATATTTCTCCACAGTCGCATCAACACACTCCATTACTGTTGTTAGGAGTGGCTTAAACCTTTGCTGTAAATGTTAGTTCTCAGTAGCTTTACTGTATTATGTTGTCCAAATATCCCATCATTCTCCATGAATTAACCTTTCTCATTTTTTTAATTACTTCTGGCAGTTGGCATCAAAACTTTTCAGACAGAGGAGAAATTGTTTTCTTTTTCTAACTCACCATTTGCTTTAGCAGTATGGGGTTTGCATAATTATGATAGTTTAAAGATATTTTATTGGCATAATGACTGATTTGCAAGAAGTTGAGAAGACACAAAAAAGCTCAAGATGGGAAATTCACTTTAATTTCTTGCCAACATACAGATTCATTTCCCTGATCTCTCTTGTTAACAGTACAAAATTTCCACCTATTCCCAAGCTATCATCATTCTTGGGTCTTTTTGTGACTGAAAAATCTGTTTCTCACGATCCATGTCACTAGGACAGGGAGGAAGTGACTATGTAGGTTGCTCCATCCCATGCTTTTACTGCTACTCTGACTAATGGCTGTTGAGAGACCCCTTGCTAATGGGATGTTTGCTTATTCATAAAATTTCATCACTGCCAATTTCTGAAGAAATTTCTTGGTCTACGTGCAGTATTGTACCCAGAGGCATGAATTTGGCAGGCCCGATAATAGGCTTCCAAAGGATTGTTATGTCTTCCTCACCAATATGTCTAAATAATGGTTCATAATTAACTCTGGCAATCTCTCTTGTCCAAGCAAAATTCATCATTTTGTAATTCTCTGGGGTCTCTTGCCAGCTTTCCCGGGGGAAGTGTTTGGACTGTGTGTGAAGAGGTTGCAAGGCCAGCTAAAACAGCCAGCAGACAATTCTTCCAATTAGCATAAAGCGAGTGTGATGCCCATCCTTGCTGGGAGTGTGCCTTTTCCACTCTGATAGTGAGGCGTTCATCAAAGAGTCCCTGTTTGTAGTAAATAGCACTTGGCCTCAGTGGAAAATGAAGCCATGAGGCTTTTCCAGTTTTACTGGCTTTTGTGGCACGCATGAGGCTTTAAAATTCAGTGGAGGTGGATGTGGATATTTTCCTTGAGGAATACAGACTCTAGATGCAATTCCCAGCCTGGTAAGAATTTGCTTCCCATCTTTCTTAAACTCTTGTGATTGTAACATAGACTATTTCCCATCTATAGAGGAGTCCTCCCACTTTATTCTTACCACCGCCTTGGGAATGAAGTGGATAACTGTCCTGCCAGAGAGATACCAAGTACTGTGTTGCAAGGTCATTGGCCTCAGACTAAGAAGATACTACGTGTTTCTTAACGATGATTCACAATAGCTATATATTTCCATCTGGTCTGCATTTTTCCCAGGCTTGCTCCTGCAAAACAAAGTTACCAAAGCAGACCAGTCCCACATGTCTTTAGGAGATTGGATTGAAAAAAGAATGCTTTGTCTTAGGGATTCTATCCTCCTTCCTGGAAATCGCCATTACAGGAAAATGCTGGACCCAAGTTCTGACCTGGGATGGAAAATCCTATGTGCTTGGGTCACATGCAAAAGATTTGTGAGTCACATGGAATTTACACGTCACTTGGTGAACTCAAACCTTGGAAAAGACTAATCTTCTATTAATTTATGTAAACAGGAAACTGTGTTCAGCCATTCAGATGTTCTCAAGCTGCACACTCTTTAGTGTTAGTTTTCCCTAGAGAATAGCAGTGTCCTGTCAGCATGTCAGCCCTGCTTTGTGTGTCATACCTGTATGTTGACTTTGCTCACATGCCTAATTCCCCTGCCAAGGTTCGCATTATTTTATCTTTCAGTTTGAAAACTATGTACATCTGTAAAAACAGTGTAATATATGGTAGTGGTATGCTACTGTATTCATTTGAAATAATGTCCCTTAAAGTGCAAAAGCTGCAGAATTCATGTATTGCAGGATGGTAGAGCTCTGTGCATTTAAAGAAAACAAATCTCATTTTTATTAAGGCCAATTTATAACTGGCTCCAGGTTCATTTAATTTTGGTGGTGCAATGAGAGGAAAAATGGTGGCAAAAACTTAGATTATTAGTCTGAATTCACAGACTGTACAATTTTGGTTTTGTTGCCTCTCTACCAACAGGAATTCTGCATGTTCGCATTCTTGATCCTTCTCCTATTCCTTGAGGAAACACAGCTGTGGAGCAGGAGCCGTGATCGTACTGCCTTTATGCGGATGGTGGGGGGACTTGGGTTGCACTGTATGTAAATGAGATTTGTGTCAATTCTGCATGTCAGGAATAGGTGTTTTATCCTGTTGGTCAACATATGTTTTCCCATGAGTCAGTTTTTTCTGCACTAACCCCCCCACCCCATATAGCCAAAGCCAAATGTCCCAGTTGCAGGCATAAAGTCATCCTGCATTGAAGCAGTGAGTGGTTGCTTTTTGCCCTGAAATATGATGATTTATTTACTTGGTGCAGTACTCTTAAGATTGCTTTAACAATGTTTGACGATTTTGTATTTAAAGAACCCAAATATTGATAAAAAACTCACTAAAATGGTGAAGTTAATGAGGCTTAGCTAGAACATATCAAACATCTGCCAGAATGGTCCTGTCCGGCACTAAAGTCAGTGTAGTTGCTCTATGTCCATCTTCTGAGTAGCATTAAGTTATGTTGAACAAATGCCTGTTCCAGATAAGCATATTCCCCAGGGCTTAATGAGCTTGAATTTATGTGCATCAGCCTTGTGGCACTAGTTGATGCATTTACTTCTGCTTATTCTGATCACTCTTCTGCTTTTGGAATGTGATGCCTCCTTATTTATGACTTTTTTCTAGACTACTCCAGTCACCTGAAACACCTCTCACATAAATTTTCCCCTTACACGTATTTTGAGGTCTCCTTTCATTATTAGTGCCAACAGCCCTGTTTTTAAATCAGTTGCAGCAACATCTATATGGTGCAATGGAGTGGTCCTCTTGCAGTGCTTCCGCACTGGCCAGTGCCCACTGTCTCGTTTTCATTGGGCTGTTGAGGCTCAGAGCCTGGTTAGCCTGGGGGAGCGGTCAGGGCTCAATCATACATCAGGACACAAAAAAGGCAGTCTCAAATATGGCTGTGATTGGGGTTACATCAGCCCAGCATCTCTCTGCTTCTGTGATCACAAGTGAGAGGCTCCTCTGGGTTAGAAGCCTTCTCCACCTCCTCTTTCAGGTAGTGCAAAACTCATTGCCAGAAAGGATACAAGAACTTCATCTCTGATCTGTGAAGCCTTCCAGAGAAACTTGTATTGTTAATAATTAAGCTGACTGTTACTCACAGATACTCTTTCTCTCTGTCTCTATGAGAACAAACAAGCCACAGAGTGTAGCAATGCCCAGAGCAGATGTGTGTTAGAGACAGAATGGTGACAGTAGAGAGAGTATTGACCTGAAGCTGTGAGTTGCAGGGCTAATATAAACCATGAGCTGGAGTATGTGATACACATAGGGGATCCCGTATGTGGTTGCAATTTATGTGGCAATTTTCTTCTTTTTCAATAAACTGTTTCTTCTCTCCTTTTGATTTCTGTCACAATCTTTTAAACTTCCTGGAAGAAGGCAGACATACCATTTTCTTTGGAGCCAAAAGCAATACTGCATTTTTTTGCTCTTGGCGGTCTGCTAGTGCTCTGGATTTCGATTTCCTTTACCTACTAGATATATTTATATATGTAGATATTAAAATAACACAAGATGTATTTTGTCTGCTTCTGTTCATCTTTAAAACAATGTGCAGCTGTTGAACTGCACATGAGTGTTTACTTGCCACAGGTCATTCTTACTGGATGGGTTGTATTGCTGCACCCAAGCAATGATCTCAGAGAGCAGTGTGATGGGCTTGGTTGTCTCTCTCTCTCTGCTTAAAAAAATATGGAATAATAAGAAATAATTGCAGGCATATATGTGATGAACAGGAAACTTGGGATTTGGTAATTTTTCATCACCTTCTATTGCCTGTGATACAAGTTCCTTGTTTCTAAAAATTAATTGGTGGCAATTGATTTCAGTTGAAATCCTGTTCTCTTCCTCGCTGCTTGATCCTTTTCCATTGGACCTTTTTGCCCCTCACTGTAGATTCCACTTTCTTTCCCATTCTGTTTTTCTCATCTTATCTAATTTTTAATCTTTCTTCCCCTTTGTATTTTGAGTTACATGCCTTCCCGTTCCATCTTTGCTTTCAGCAAACAGAAGATTTATCTTAAGCATTTTGCAGTTGCAGATCTGCTAAGATTACAAGGAAAATGTTTTGTGGGGTGTTAGGCTGGCACAGAGTGGACAAGGCATCAGGGAATAGGTCAGCAATTTTGCTCCTCTAACTGCCTTTCCAGTCTAACCTTTTTCAAGACGTGCATAAGCTTGTGCTGGGTAAGAGCATGTGCTGTGTTTAGGCCGTACAGTGCTGCCCTGAGAGGTCACTGTCCAGGATTTTGAGTCATCAGATTACTCCTCCAGCACATTAGTCATGCTTCTTGGCTGGGGCTGCGTAGAGTTGGGGTGGTGATGTAGCAGAGCTAACACAGCTGTAGATCCATTAGGGTTAGTTGGAATGTTCAGTTCATTTTCCTTCTGAAAAGAACACCTCTTCCCCCTGCATCCCCAATTTGCTCAGAAAAGCCTATTTAAGATATAGGTTTTCCTTAAAAATGAGCCATGAGGTTTTTGAGATCTGGAGAGAGCTCAGATGATGAAAATATTTTTAATTGAGAACAGAGGTAATTTATTTCTGCAGACATATTTCTCAGGAAGTGGATAAAGAGCCCTTTTACAGCCTCTCAAAGAGCTCCCCCCTTCGTCTCTGCTCTCTCGTCCTCTTCTCCATCACCTGTGCATAGAGGCACTGGACACAGCAATGCCACTCATCTCTCCTCTGAGAGCACAGTCTTCTTCCTCTGTCATGGTAACCTGGAGGAACAGAAAGTCTGTGCTCTGAGGTACATCACTAGCTGTACTGAGTCCTCTTTTTTTTTTTATTCTCAGGTAATGTAGAATCGTGTTTGTTTTCCTGCTTTTATGTTCTTCCGTGGGTTTACTTGAACTGACAATCAACCACTTATAATCTGGCTAAGATTCTGGGAAAGAATGTAAATATTAGATTTGCATCATGGATCTCCTACCTTCAGTGCAGTCTGACGTTTGGGATCCCAGTGTGCCCAGTGTGCTGCTGCTGACGTACCGCCCTTTGTTCTGGTACAATACTGTATTTTGTTCTCAAGGCTGGGACTACAGCGATGCTCTGCAATGTGCTGATTTGCAATTCCCTGACATATGCTAGTTACAGTGATACATTAGGTTTCAGGAAAACAGCCCTCCTGATATACATGGGAGATTAACGCACCAGATGACTGTTATGAGAGAGATCTGAGACATCTTATTTAACTTAATATCAAACCAAATGGAGAAACTTTGCAGCAGTGTCTGCCAGATTATCCTCTTGAGGATTGCAGCCTGGCTATTTGGCTGCTGATAAAACTACATATTTTCATATTTACTAATGGGGAAGAAGTGAACTCTCCATGGTGAGTAATACAGATAGTGGCAGCTCCAGTTACTCTTCATTCATCACTATACTGATTTCCTCAAGCAAAGGTCAGTGAATATATTTGATTTGCTTCCCTGTATTGTAAGATTTATGTTCACAAATCACTGGAGGGTCTGTAATTGCATCCTGGCAATGCAGAGTGAGAGAGTTTCGGAAGCCCGTACGTCTCTTTCTTGCTTTTGTTTGAGGACAGACCCAGATGGTGGTTTAGTGCAAGGAGAAGGTCAGGACGTGGAAAGTTTACTCCCTTAGCCCATGACTCGCCTTACCTTAGGTATATTCTTTCACGTGGCAAGAGTGAATGTCTGTGATCAGGGCTTCATCCTGAGAGTTATGGCAGCCAATCACTGTCAGGAGAGAGGTAAAGTCTGACAGTGGTTGTCTTGAAGTAGGTCAGTAGGTCATACTTGGATATCTTTAATTTCCTTTGAAGGACAGCAATTTTAATCCAGGTGTTCATATACCTTTTAAACTGCAGGTAAGGTAACATGTTCTGCATTTTGTGTAAAACAGGAATTTCAGATGCAGAACGGCTGGTTGTAATTATCAATCCTTGTGTGCTTTCCTTCAAGATTCAGTTATATTAAGTTTATTTTAATGAAAATGGTATTGAACTTTTCACAGTAGGGTTTAGTGAACAGATTGGAAATTCTGAAAAAGATATTAGAGCTGGGTGAATAATTCATAAAGAGTAATTTATTTTATGAATGTCACCTTTTTCTATTTTGAATTGTCTGTGTGTGAAGCATTACTTGCTTGAATTTAGTTGTTAATTAAAATTACACACCAAATAATATTTGTCAACAATCCATATTTTGTAGCTCATTCACAAGTGATTTGTTGTGAGCAGTTGATGTTCAGAAGTTCAGCTGTTAATACACAGAAATGCCAGGATTATTTTTCCTTTTTTTGTTTAGATTATAGTTATTTACTGATTTTTACTTTGTTGAAAGAGTTGACTTAAGATTCCAGCATATTCTGATTCATGAATGTATGAGAATATTTTATTTCCAAAAATTTCCTGTTTGGGCCAAGTCTTCTGCCAAAACACTATTTCATTAGAAGGCAGATGAAGCAATTTCATTAATAAAAATAAACTGTCAGATGCGTTCCTGTCTTCTACTTTCTCTGAACCTTATCTTCTGGTTTTCATAGTAACCAGTATACAAAGACTGTCTCCATCCTGGGAATGTTGCTAGACGCTAGTGTTGACTTCTTCAAGACTATGTTTGCAGAATGAGTGAAGAGGAACTCTGACTTTGTTGTCTGTTTCTCTGCTCCTAATAATGGGTTACAACAAGTCCCTGTCAAGCTTAGATGTTATCCAGTTTTTATACAAGTAGATTTCTGTTTGGTGGATTGAGTGACTGGTTTGTTAGTTTGGTTATTATATTGAACAACACTGTCTCAGTTGCACAGTAGCAAGAATTTGTTACCTTCAAATATCTTTTCACAAAGCTCGTCAGTTAATGAGAGCCATGTATCTTTGCTCATTTTTAAAACTGGAAGCTAATGTAATACTTCCAGGCACACTGATCTGTAGAAATTGCTCCAATCTTTCTTTTGCCTGTTATAATGGGCTTTATTAATGCACCAGACTGCAATATACAAAATTAAAGGCATTAGACATGTATAGTGCTGCTTATTTGACAAGGTGCTGCATATTGCCTACATCAGGTTTGCTGGCTGTAATCTCTCTGGCTGCACACCCTTTATTACAATATGCTGAGCTTGGGGGCTCCTGCAAGCTGGGAAGTGATGCTGTCCCTCTGAAACAACCTGTTTTGTTGCCTCTCTTTCTAGTCTGTTTCAGTGATCAAGTTGTCATTATAAATGCAATTTAAAATCCTGTAAGAACTTCAAGAAATGTGTGTAATTTACCTACCTCAACTGTATTTTACGTTGTTGGATGCACACTGACAGTGCAACTTCAGGAGAGCACAGACTGGCAGCTCCTGGACTCAGCTGCTCCCCTGCCAGGTGGACACTTCTTGAAATAGCATTGCCTACAGGGATTGTCTGTCGCATTTGAATTGATAACTGGCAATCTGTTGTAACCTGTGTTGCTTTTTCATCATTTCTTGCATGGTTATGCCCTCAGCTTGACATGTGCCTCCCATATGGAGTCAGCCCTAGGGCTATGTGCCCTGGATCATGCATATTATGGTTGGATTTGATCTTAGAGGTCTTTTTCCAGCCTGAATGCTTGTATGATTCTATATGCAAACTGCAGGAGTTGGGTGCCTGAGCTGCAGGGTTCCGAGCTCTGTAGCAGTGCATAGCTGAGTGATGCAGTCTGCTGTGTGGTACCTGGGTAATTACTCTTGAATTAGGCCAGCTCAAGTTCTCCAGCTGCTGCGTATTTGGTACATCATTATTCTTTCTGATCACAGAATCACAGAATGGTAGGTGTTGGAAGAGACGTTTAGACATCATCCAGTCCAAACCTCTGCTAAAGCAGGTTCACCTAGATCAGGTCACACAGGAAAGCATCCAGGCGGGTTTTGCCTACCTCCAGAGAAGGAGACTCCACAACCTACCTGATGTTTATCCTGCTTTTGGTTTGGTTTTTTGTATATAGTCCTTGTGTGCAGAATTGTAAGCCATTTGTGAGTTGTTTATATATGCAATGCCTAACTCTTTAGTCCCAAGCTACAGCAACTGAAAGAAATTATAATACTGGATGTTCAATATTTATTCTTCCTTTTCCACTGCAACAGTCAGAGCAATATAATAAGATCTATTTAGCATTTGCTCATTTGCTTTGCAGAATTCTTCCTGCTTTTTCTCTGTTTATGTAGGTGTCTAGTATTGCTCTTAACTGTAGATTGCAATATATAGGTTTTCACAGAGTAAACATACACGCAGATCTGTACAGAAGATTCTTGGTTAATAATAGGTGAGATGAACATAACCTGTTTTGATTTGACATTATACATCCTTACATGGGGTGTGTAGGGGAGGCATATTGTGCTGTCTGAAATGCACAAAAAGACAAAAATACAGATATCTATACATTGTTTCCTTACCCTCAGGTCGAAGGCAAGAGGAAGAACAAATTCCAATAATCCTATGTGTATTATTAATGAGCATTATCTCATGAAAGAGTATCTTGATCGTATCTGTACTGTGCAACTAAAAAGATGCAAAACAGATCAGTGGAGAACTAATGGAAAAAATACAGCCAATTAACTCACTGGTCTTCTTTTGTACAGTAGTAGAATGAGATGAGACACCCATAGCTATGTACTGCACACACTTTTTAAAGCACAATGTCCAAGGTCTTTGCTACAGCCATGTGCCTTGATATCAAATATGTTGGCTATTCTGGTTTAGGCATATCCAGCAAGAAGTAAGAGTATGGTTAATCCTTTCCCTGCTAAGACGAGTCATGGTAAGAACTAGCTTAAGTTCTAGCTAATCCCTGCTAAGAACCAGCATGACTAGTGAGTAAGACAGGAGTTACTGAAGGAAAAGGTGACAGATGGAGGAGTCCCTTTGTAGGCTTTTCTGTATGAATCAAATGCTTTAAAAAACCCCATTGTAGCCACATTAGATAATGTGATCACATGTTCTGTGCAGATCTGTATATGTATTTGCACTGCAAAGTTAGTCTGTGGTACTGATACTCTAAAATAGGTTTTCTGCTGATTTTTTTTTTTGTTGTTGTTTTTGGGTTTTTTTTCCCCATTAAATTCACAGAGGCCTCCTGATGTCAGGCCCTGGCTGTCATTGTAGAGGTACATACATATGCCAGATATCTGGCTGTTTTTTGCATGTGTGCTTCACTGAGGAAAGATTAAGTTCAGGTTTGAAAAGCAAGTTTACTTACTTTTTTATGCACACAAATATTTCAGGTCTTTTTTAAGAGGTGTGTTTAAAGAGTCTTTGCATGTTAATTTTAGCACTCTGAAATTTGTACAAGTACTGAAGAGAAACATACAAATGCCAAAGTTTACCTTGGCAGACCGATGAAAGGAATTTGAAAGTAAATGGATCTCTTGGTAATTTTTCTCCTATGAGTCACTTGTAAAATTGGAAAACCTTTGTTTGCACACATCTTCACATGTGCCAAGTGTCTTGATTGATCCAGAGTCACATGCAAGTCTCAGAGAAGAACAGAGTCTCAAAGACCAATTGCTGCTACCCGAATTGTGTAGATCTTGAGGTTTTGCATTTATAGCTCCATGACTGTTTGGGCACAGGAGAAGAGCACTGAGAACTCTGCCCATACTGAGTGACTTTTCTTTCCGAAAGAAAACATTAGCAGAATTTTTAAGGTGGGATTTAGTTTCTCCCATGAGACAGAAGCAACAAAAAGGGATGGTGCAGAAGCTGAAGAAATGTTTGTTTCTTAATTGATTCCTTTCCAAGGAAGTTAAAAAGGAAGGAAATTTGAATAGCTGCTGAAAAGAGAGCCCTGTTATCTACTTCTGTACCCTTATTTCCCAAGGTTTGGCCAGTATTTATACATCTCTGCTGAGCTGTATTTTTGGCACCAAAATATTGGTTATGGTTTGCATAATCCTGTGATTCCCTTGAGCTTTTTTTGCAGGCAGCTACTGAAGTTATTTAAAAAACACAATTAATTTTAAACTGTTACACTAATTTTTAAAACTCTCTGTGAGGTGTGGAAAAACCCAAACTTTTGAGAGTTATATAAAGGGATTTGGAGAGAGTCAGATAAAAAAAAGGGAAGTTTTCAATTCCTATGAGATTGAACTAAAATGACATTTTCTTTTCCTCTGATAAACTCTAAAAATTCAGCAGAAACTCTGTAAGAAAACCCTTAAAAAAAATCACAGAAAAATTTTGCACGTCACCACTGTACTTTAAAATGTTGTCTGTATTAATGTTGGCTGATAAAAATCACAAACCTAATACATTGAGGATTACATGCCTAATGTAATACCACGAGGAGTCTGAGGTCTGGGAGCACACAGATGTTTTAATAGTCCTTCTCTTCACAAGCTATGCTTTTTCCCAAAACGAGACCTCAGGGCAGATTACCCTTCCTTATACTTCTTCTCTGAGATTGTGCCCATGGGTTGAAAAATGACATCTCTTTCTCATGGTGATTTACCTTATTTTTAAATAGGCATTAGCCCAAATGGAAACAAAAAATGAATGTCTGAAAATTCCTTAGTGAATCAAAGTGGGCTGAAGTACTTCCCTTTGGTCTCCCTGAAGTGGGCCGGTGATTTTGTGGAGAAGGAGGAAAGGCTGATAGCCCAGATTAAGAGGAAGGTGAACATCATATCTCAGGAGTAGAAGGATTGTCATTTAATTGTAAGCCTTTGTAGGAAGACAAAGCAGAGGTGAAATAAAACATTCTCATAGCCTAGACCTCTTTCAAACATATGTCTGGTTGCTGATGTGGACAGCTGAAGTATGAACTCATCATCATCTTCTGTTATGAGGCACCTGTGCCTAGAAGAAATCTGGACCACTAACTGAGGGGCACCCCTGGAGATGCCACTGTGAACCCTGTATGTTTGTGCTTTGTGAATGCATGAGAGCCCATTAGAAGAATGAATGAAATCCTCTATATAAGCATGATGTGACCTAGCAACACCTGGATTTTTAAAGACTGATCCATCAGCAGTCAGAACTTTCAGGGATGACTTGCTGCATGTGCCTGACACCAAAGGAGAGCACTTGGCAGGCCAGGGGTTAATTCTCACTGCTCTGTACTCTGTGCAAGAAGCTGGGTCTGATCACAGTCTGCTGTCATGAGACTAAGTGGCCTCTGGCTCTCCAAGATGGAACAGGTTCCTTCCACATACTGTAATTCTGACAGATGGAAGCTGCTTAAGAGGTTGAAATATGGCTAAAAATGACAACACTTGTCCTCAGGCTCTTCTGGGAGAGTCAGTGTATCTTGTTCTTTTGTGCTCCTCATTCTCCTCACCTCCCCTTGCTCTTTAATGCTTTCACAAGGTTTGTTAGTCCTGTAGACCTGGGGAAAGGGTGGACATTTGGTTCTTGTGCTGCCAATTGGGAGATGCTGCACCTGTGCCTGCCCATGGTGGCCAAATGCTGGTTTGGCTCTGCATGGTCCTGCCCTGCTGTTGGCCAATGGCCACAGCATCACTGACCTTGGCCACCTGGCTTGCAGAGTCCGACTTCTTAGCCTAGTGCAGATCTGAGGGGAAAAGAACAAAATGATTGCATTTGTCCGTTTACTAAAGCAAACCTCAGTGTTGTGCCATCTGTTCTGCAACTGTGTGAAAGCCAGTGAGCTCTTTGGAAAAGGCAGAAAATGTGCTTAGGGTCTGGGGAAAAGATGGATGTGAAAATAAGATATTGAGAATTGGCAGGAGCCTGGATAACACCAGAACAGACCAAAAAAAAACCAAACCAAAAACTTGAAGTAGAAAATACAAGAAAGAAAACTGCCTTAAAATGGGGAATCCAATACTCATTAGATGTTTTTTGCCTGTATATTCCCCACTGCCTTTCGTGCATATGTTCATATTTTCGAATTTATTCTACTCAGGAGAGCAAATCCAAGGGTATTAATAGTTATTTAATAGCTCAGAAATGCTGTAATACAGCCAGAGTCTGCAGTGCTGCACCCTGTCATGCTGGGGGGGACCAGGCCCTCAGGGTGACACCACCTACCCCAGCCTGGCATCATTGGGCCTCCTTTACCTGCTGCCAAAAGCCACAGCTGTGATCCAAAGCATAGCTGTGTGTCGTTTTTCAAAAGCCAGGAAGGAGAACTTGCAGACTGTGTGAAAAATAATAAAATCTGGAAAACTTTTTAAAACAACCTTTATAGCTTTGTGAAATTCCTGCTTCCCCAGAGTTCAGATAAATCCCATGAAAGTCTAATTGCATTAAGCTCCTCATTGCACTGCAGTGACCGGGCTGGCCTGGTGGTCGTGCTGCCAATGAGCAGCTGAAGAGAGGATGAGAGGATTGTTCGTTGACTGACTCTTTTCAACAGAGTAGCAAAGGGAGCAAAAGAAGTGACTTATCTTAAGACTCCTTTGTAAGCTGAGAACCATGGTATGGAAGTGACGGTGATGCTGAGACGCTCGGAGCATGAGGTTTTGCTGGTAGGAGAGGAAAGGGTTTCTTGTGGTTCCTGCTCTGGACTTGGTCTTCAGGACATCTGATTTCCTGTCTCTGCCACAGAGTTCTGCATGTCCTTGAGCAAGTCATCCCATTTCCCCAGTGAGGAATGGGAATTGTTTTCCTCCAGCACAGTGCTGTGAGGCTCCACAGGATTGGCAGTTACCATAGAGATGAGATACCTAAACAAAATTTGAAACCTGTTGAAGGAGAGCTATGAAACCTGATGGTGTTACCCAAAGAACAGATCAACTTTGGCCGTGTTGCACGGGGCAGCTACAACAGGTTGTAAAACTGTCACAGTGGGTTTAAGTACTGTGAAACCAGGGTCAGCAGGACTATATACTTGTAAAAACAAAAAACTACCAGTACAAACTCAACCCATAAATATGAAGTAATATCACTAGTTAAACAAATAAACTAAGAGAGATTTTTCTCTTTAGGGTCCTCTGGGCATTTTCATCTAATAAAGTCTTTTGATCTGGCAGGAGTCCAAGTCCAAGAAGTCCAGACCTGCTTCTGTTCTTTCTGGGGCACCCTGGAGCTTCTGAGGCTCCTCACTGTTTGTATTAAAGATCTTTAATTTGTCAGCTGGAGAATGAACACTGTGGAGTTCATCCGTGATTTGTTTTAGGCAGAAGGAGGCAAGGGAAATAATGTTTCAATGTAATTGATACACTCTATTTATTGTGAAATGAAGAGATGACTTTCAGGTGTTCCTTACTGCACCACTAATTGTTTTCCTCTGTCTTTTATCATTCATATTAAAACAAATATCTAATGTCTTCAGTGTCTCTGCTGAACTGAAAGTAGTTTTGAGTTCCTGCTCATTCCCATTCAACTTACTTGGAAGGGTTTCAGTTGAATTGTATAGGCATGCATTGAATCCCGTGTTTTCAATGCAGCTATGCCACTGCCTTGTGTAACAAAATAATAATAATGCCATCTGTCTTGTCTTGTTTGATCCCATATTTAAACATTCTCCTGTTTTGTTTTTTAGTTTTTTTTTTTAATTTTCCCTTTTTAGTGCTGGTTGACTTTTACTGTAGAGTTAGAGGAAATCTCCATTGAACTTGTTGCAGTAGTCATCCATCCTTCACCTAAGCTGGAAGTAGTTAATTTAGGAATTTATAAGATGTGTAGGTTGGTTAAATACTCCCGTCAAAGCATTTTAGGCTTTTTTTGTCAGTGTTATCTTCCATTTGACAATTCCCCGATCTTCCTGAATTGTGTCTCTTGGGCTCCTGACAGTGCTATTGCTAACCCAAGTTGTGTAGTTAGCAGCAAATTTAAAATGGAAAAGTGAGAATTTTGTTGACCTCTTTTGTAATTTTTCAGAAATTATGAAAGTGCATTGTGAAGCTCAGTGGCTCATGGGTCATGTGGCCACATGTTACCACCAGTGTGTTTATACATCTGGTCTGGGATGCACATGAGTTGGTTGGAACCTCTATTTTCTAAATTGGGGATGTTTCACTATCAGGCCCTAGGTGCCCCCATGTCACTGATGGGTATCATCATTAGCATTCTAACTCCCTCAAGAAACACAGAACGGTTTATTTCACTCTGTACCTGATATTTGTTCCTCCTCTAGGCAGAACTTAGAGATATGACTGCAATAACTGACTTTGTTTTGGGTAGTGGAGCTGATATGCATTATCTGATGTTTTCCTTTGAAAACTATCACTTTTTTTTTCATTTGTAAGGGAAGGTAACTGGCTTTCTTACTGTAATATTTCCTCTGATCCAGATTCTTGGCTTGTAGTTCTTGTAGCTATATTTGGACATTTGACTTTGAGAAGTTTGTAAGCATTGTTATTGGCTCAAGAGCTACAAATATTTTTTCCCCTCTCTGCCTAGTAGTATAAATTAATAATGTCTCTTTAATTATAAAGCAATCTCATGAGATTTACAGGCAACTTTGAATAAGAAAGCCACATAATTTTAGAGAAGACTTGTAAAGTATGGAAACTGTCTCTGCAAGAATTTCCTTCATATCTTTTGTGGTAATAGAATTGTTCAAACAAACACTTGCCATATAAACTTACTAGAATATGTGGTGACCCTAACCCAGTTCTTCCGGTATGAATATACAAGCTCACTGACATAGAGTATGTAGTTTGATTTCTAGTAGTTCTGAAAGATTTACAGGCTGATTTATGCTTCTTCCTTGGTATTTATTTTTAATATTCTCTTATTATCAAGGAGTGCATCCTTTAAAGGTTCTATTTGGCTCAGTGTATCTTGTGTCCAGCTTCTGACCATCTAATTGCCAGTTAATGCAAAAAGTTTGGAACTTCATTTGTTTGGTTGGTGTTTTTTTTTTTTTTTTTAAAGAAAACAGACACTTTAACTTTTGCCAAAGAGTATAGGTGCCTTTTGTTTTCCAAAATAAACTGTTAGTAACAGTCTATCTTCTACTTCAACATGTGCTAATTTTTAATGTTTCTACAGTTATTATATAACTGTAGTTGTATCCTTTAGAGTTTTGTGTGCATGTGTGGGTACTTGAAGTTCTTTTGTGCTCACTGGAGTTTAGTGAAAAGTCTATGGTTACTGGAGCCATGAGGTTCCAGTCTTAGGAACAGGCAGAGGAAACATTCTTGTTCTGCAGTTTAGAAGTTTTTTAATTAGTAGCTGCAGCCTTGGAGGGAGTGCAGGTAAAAACATTGAAAAAAGCATAAACAGCAAAAAACTTTAAAAATTGGAGATGATCAGTGTGAGGGAAAGACAAAATCACACTAGCCATACTGTGTTGGACGAGATGTCTTTATAAGTCCTCATCTTGTCTTCAAAACTAGTCAGTAGTGCGTGATTATCTTTGGTGTCTTAGCGTTAATAATCTTCTAGGATTTTTGGTAGGATGCTTGTATGCTTCCAGTAACCCTCCCTTGCCTTGCTGTTTAGCAATGCTGACTTTGATTTGCTCTTTTTGAACTTGTTTAGTGGATGGTATACACTTGCTCTGAGCCTTCAATACACTGGCTTGGTCAGGATACAGCAGAGCCTTGGGACAGGCTGGGCTCTGTTTGCTTAAGCAAGGAGCTCACAGAAGCAGCCTAACTCATGTTTGATTCTGCTTTTCCAAGGACATAGATCACCAGCTCCTGCAGAGTTCCCTCAGCTGGTTTTGGCTCAGGTGATGATCTTTATTTCAGACTGAAGTCTGCTGAAATGTATTGTTGTGCAATGCCTAAACCTTTCTTCTTGAACTATAGGTACTAGTGCAATGTAAAGAATAAGAAATGTTAATTTAAAGATTCCTAAGGACAGGCTTTTGAGTTTGGTGGTTTTTTTTTTTGCTATTCTTTAAGATGTAGAAGACTGCCTATAACATTGCAGGCAAAATTTTTTATCAATTTTTGTTTGTTTGTGTGTTTGTTTTCTGGTATGTCCAGGCTTTTCTCATCAGCAATTCTTATTCTCTCTATGCTTTCAAATCTTGGAGAGTTATCATATGCCTCCCGTCTTCTTTGTCATATAGACAAATAGTTCACATTAATTCTTTAATTTAATCCTTCTTAATAAGCCTGTTCCTCCAGGGATTAATTATTTTAGTTTTTGTACTGAATCTTGCACTTTGTTGACATCTTGTGCCGGGAGCCTACAACTGAGTGCAGTATAAAATTGAAAGCTCGTCTCTCATTAGTTTTGCATGCTCTCATTTGGATAACCCCTTTCCAAGTTCATTCCTCCAATACTAGGTAAAAGAAGGAAGGTTAAAATAATCCTGTTTATAAATACAGAAAAGAAAACAAACCCCAGCTGTAGCAACCTTTCGGTGCTGTTAGTTCCCTTCATCTTTATGGGCATCCAGTTTAAGTAAAATTTGCATTTAACAAAGAAAGACCCTATCATATTTCTAAGTCATGGTAACCACATTGGTCACCTCTGGACCTGTTGGCTGCTTTTGGATTTTGACCTGTTGCATACAACAGTGTGAAGCAGGTGTGAAGTGCTCTCTCCCAAGTGGAACGTTGTACCTGCTGGAGGTCTTGTTTCACTAGAGTCACTAACATCAGAAACTACAGACCAGGGAGACCTGCTTCTGCCAAGGTACATGTCTTTCTAGGATGGTGATTTTGGGGTAAGCTTCCTGAACCTGTGTTGTTCCATGTATACTGAGGTTGCTGTTTGAGAAGGGGTAGTAGAGCACAGTAGAGGAGGAGAAGGAGATGGGAATGACTCAGGGCAGAATTGGCTTCTGCTTCCCTGCAGCTTGCACTCTGCAGCTCCTGCACTCCTTTGGAATATGAAATGTTGCTGCAGTGACATCTTCTAAAGGGAAGCTTCGGGATTTCTATAATGTATTTTTAAATTGCTTTCAATACTAATTTTTGACTTGGATGAATTTAGTATATTAAACTTAAAAAATATAGTAAACCTCTTTCTGCAATTTGTGGTCTGGATCCTCTTATCGGGTTTACCATAGCAACTCCCTTTCCTACCCATTAATGGATCTGATCCAGCCCTGCTGAATTTAGGATGAAGGCTGTTTTTGGGAAGCTGCAATGATGCTTTGGTGAAAGTCTTTGGCCTGTCTTATAGAAGGTCGGACTAAACCACTTTAATATTTATGAATCCATTTATGAATCCTGGCCTTGAGATTTATGAATGTGACACCCGTTGACTTCAGTGGGTGATGATTTTTGCCTTAAGCAAATATTTTTTTGAAAAGAAACTTGTGTAGCAACTGTCCCATTTTGTGAGTGTTTGAGCTGGAGAACTTTCCAGTTGGACTGGTTTTGTTTTCTTGCAGAATGTCAATTATGTTTTATTGCTGAGGGTAGGACTCAAGTATGCATTTTGTCAAAGTGACCTCAGAAATGCTTCATTTCAAATGGCTTCTTGGGTTAAAATTGGGAAAGTTAATCTTTCTGAATCTTGATGTTAGCAAATTCATGGACTTGATATTCGTGCTTTTCCTTCCTGAAAAATTAAAATTGAGAAACTCTGTTGCAGAGAACTGCAATTACTATTCCCTTCTTGCAACAACAGCAATCAAGTTTACAATCCCCTGAGTCTGCAAGATCTGCCACATTTATCATTTTCATTCTTAACAGCTATTTAATAACTCACCTCTTTCCCATTTGAAATTACACATACCGATTGACATCAAGCCTAAAGACTTTGCAAAATTTTCTTGCTTAAGCACTGTTTTAGCTAAAAGATCATGCTTATCTCGGTTTAAAAAGGTACAGAGTTATAACAGCTCTTAGAATCAGAATTGTTTTGGTTGGAAAAGACCTTTAAGATCATTAAGTCCAACCACTCACCTCACACTGCCGAGTCCATCACTAACCCATGTCCCTCAGCATTCCAGCTATACAGCTTTTAAATATTTCCAGGGATGGGGACTCCACCACCTCCCCAGGTAGCTTGTGCCAGTGTCTAACAACTCTCTCAGAGAAGAGATTTTTTTTCTAATCTCCAATCTAAACCTCTCCTGGCACAACTTGAGGCCATGTCCTCTTGTCATTCATTACTCCAACTCCTACCTTGCTACAACCTCCCTTCAGGTACATGTAGAGAATAAGCTTTCCCTTCAGCTTCCTCTTCTCTAGACGAAACACCCCCAGTCTCTCAGCTACTCCTCAAAAGACCTATGCTCCAGACCCTCCACCAGCTTCGTTGCCCATCTCTGGAGACACTTGAGAACCACAGTATTTTTCCTATAATGAGAGGCCCAAAACTGAACACAGTATATGGGCCGTGGCCTTACAGGTGCCCAGTACAGGAAGACAATCACTTTACTGGTCTTGCTGGTCAACACTATTTCTGATACAAGGCAGGATGTCACAGGCCTTGGCTACTTGGGCACACTGATGGCTTATATTCAGCCAGCATTTGACTAACATCCCCAGCTCCTTTTCTGCCAGACAGCTTTCCAGCCACTCTGCCCCAAGCCTGGGTTTGTTGTGACCCAAGAGCAGGAGTTGGCGCTTGGCCTTGTGAAATCTCATACAGGTGGCCTCAGGCGCTGAATTCTTCTGAAATAAGGGTCCTGCTGGGAGTGGTGGAGACATCTGAAAAGTGGAAGTCAGCCTGGCAAAGGTGTGATGCACTTTCCCTGTACAGCAGCTGCAGGGAGGTCTGCTCAGACTTTGACTGCTTTGCTGACTTTGTCTGTTATGCTTTTGCAGTCTGTATTTACCACAGATACTCATTTTGCAGAAGGCTGTATTTTGTGTATTGCCTAATTGTCTCTTTTTGAGAAAGAGATTTACCTCTAGTGATCTACCAGCATTCAAAGGTGAGCAGCTGCTACCATGGGGCATGACAGGGGGGACAGAGACAAGAGATTTAGTGAAGTGGTGCTCAGGGTCATGGCCCTGGCCTCTGGCAGATGTGAGAATTTGGTAATTTTCTTGTAAAGACAGAGAAGCTGGAAGGTTTTTAGTGTTGTCCACTGGTAAAAGCCAGACACTCTGGATGCTCATCTTGAAACCTACCAGGATGCTCATCTTGAAATCTGCTGGCATTGCTTTATGAAATGACTTTGTGTCTATTTTCTTGATGGTTCATTGAGACTGAGACACAGTCTGTCTCACTATTGTATCTCTTAAAAAATCGCAGAAAACCCTTCTGAGTTTCTAAGATGAGTTGGACCAATACCATACAAATGTAAGACTTGGGTTCAGATTCTCATCTGCTAACAGGCTGCCCAGAAGAGTTGTGGAGTCTCCTTCCTTGGAGGTCTTCAAGACCCACCTGGACATGTTCCTATGTGACCTGATCTAGGTGAACCTGCTTCTGCAGGGAGGTTGGACTAGATGAACTCTAAAGGTCCCTTCCAACCCTGCTATGATTCTATGATAAGCCAAATTCAGTTCTCTTAAATTCAGATTCTATTGGCTGCAAATTTGTTCCACTGCTATCATTAATCACACCTGCAATAGTCTAGTGACTAAACTGGGCTCCAGGAACAAAATTTTATTTTTGGTAGTGAGGGAAGCATATAAATGCATGAATGGATGGATGGATACCCATCCTCCCTTGAGCTATAAGGGCTGTACGAAAGCAGCCTATCATGAAAGCACTCTTAATACAAATAGCTCTTGTATAGTGCTTTTCATTATTAGATCTCAAAGTGCATTAAAAATGTGACCTTATCCCTATTCTACAGAGGATAAATAAAGGCCCTGAGTAACATACAGCTTTTATAGGGTTACCCAGCAGGCTCTGGGTATCTTACTCTGTCTAAGTAATTGCTAGGTGTACATATATCTATTTTTTATCCCCTTAATTTTTGAGAGGTGTGTGAAAATAAAGCAACTTAATTGCAAACTGACTTGAAAAAAAGCTGAAAAATACTCTTTTAGATGAACACTAATAAAAATATATGTGCTTAGTTAAAAACTTTCTTTTTCTCCCTCTCTTCATCCAGCCTGGGACAGAATAGATCAGTGTAGCTTCAGGGCAGCAGCAACATACAGCACAGTAAGTGGCAACTTGTGTTTGCTACAATTCCTTCAGTGCCTCCAGTCACTGTAAAGGAAGATGAATTTGTAGCACTGCACAGTTCTTCCTCTGCAATGCTTCAGTAGTTCAAGGCATCGCAAAGAATCAAATGCAAATATGACATAAGAACCATTTTGCATTGTTATCCATATGAATGAAGATAAATGGAAATAAACCAAGTGTGCCTGTTCCTGAATCAGTGTACTATGTGATCAGGAAGGCAGACATTGCAGAGCTGAAAATGCTGAGGAATCCTGTGTGGGCAGGGATGAGTTTGGAATGTTTATGATATGTCCTTAGTTCTGCCACTGACTGGGTGATCATGCTCAAGTCATTGAAGCTCCTGGTGTATCAGGTCCATTCGAACGCACTTGAACTGGTAATATTTCTGTACTTCAGTGTTGGGAGGAGACATCTGTTGCTGTTTGGAAACAAAGCATGTTCCTGTGGCTCTAAGACGTAGAGAAGGATCATAAATACAAGTAATATGTGGAATTTGCTTTAAAACTTTCTGCTATGCTAGTGCCAGTTTTGGTCAAATCTGTAGCAGCTGTTTATTTAGCATACAGACACGTTGATATAAAAATAGAATAAGACCTTGTCCAATGTACTGTCCTGCAAATATAAATATTTTCTCTTTCAAGTTATCTACAGAGTATTTTTTGGCAACTGTACAGTGATATGCAAATCATTCTCTGGTTCTCTGGGAAATTATTGTTCGGAGGATCCCATATTGCAAATTCTCCTCTAGAAGCTTCATTGTCAACACAGGGAGTGCAGGCTTCTAAACTTGGGCATTTAGATTAAATATCAGGTAGCTTGAACCTCCCTTTGGTCTCAAGAAAATCACCTGAGAGTCAGGACTATATTTAGGAATTGTTCATGCACAGGTATGTCACATGGCTGACTACTATTTTTCAGAATCAAATACTCAAAACAGAGCTCTCTCTGTTTACAGAAATACTGGTTTTAAGAGTATCTGAAACATGTTTTGGTTTTCTAGGTTACTGATTTAATTAACTAAGCAAACACTTGGATTTTTTTCAATATGAATTTCAGGTTTGTTCATGTTTAATTTTAGCTTCCTGTCTGTATCGTGTGCTTGGAGATTGGAGAAGTAAATTTGCCTTTATGTGGCAATGAGAAACTTTGTAAAGCTGTACTAATGAGGAAGAAAATGAGCATTAATTAAACGTGTGGTTACAGAATGGGCTGAGGCTCTGGAGTCCTGAAGCATCAGCTAGATGGGTTACTTCATTACAGCCTAGAACAGGGAGCTGTGATGGGAATGGGAATGAGGAGACAATTAAAGTTGCTCACCAAGTGCAGAGCCAGCAAGACATTTAATTATCCACAGGAGCTAACATTCTAAAACCTGGAGGATTCTGTAGATCTAAATATGCCAGGCAGTTTTTCTGTAAAATTAGACTTTTAAAGGACGTCTTTAGAAATGCAGGAGGGTTTGGGGATATTGAGGAGACTGGAGAAGAGACCTGCTTTTCAGTTGAGCTCTGTGATGCAGTGGTGAACTGTTGGCAGATCTCTTGGCCTGGAGAGAAGGTCTCCATCGTGGTGGATGAGACTAGTCTAATTAGAATCATAGAATCATAGACTCGTTACAATTGGAAAAGACCTTTAAGATCATCAAGTCTAACTGTGGTGGTTTAGCCCGATGTCCACCCAGTCATAATATCATTCCCACTCCTAAACTGGACAGGAGAGAGAGAGAAATATAACAAACTGCTTGTGAGTTGAGATAAGGATGGAGGGATCAAACTTGGCAATTAGCATCACGGGCAAAACAGATTCAACTTAGGGAGAAAAAGGTTTGATTTATTAAAGAAACAATAAAAGCAGGGAGATGAGAAATAAAACCATCTTAAAACACC